>JAPMOQ010019781.1:973852-1011777 GCA_026543055.1 Argiope trifasciata | reverse complement strand
ATATATATATACAGAAATGGATAGGAGTGACGTGAAGACTAATAATGAATGAGTAGAGTGGAGTTTAGATGTTCAAATAATAAATGAATTCGTAAACTCGTTATCAATTTCATTTCCCTGAAAACTCAATCGCAACTAATCAAAAAAGACTAATTTATTTTAAGAAAAGGAGTTTCAGTAAATATTCTTTTCTTACGCAAATTTTCTTATCTAAATAATTTTCTCTTTTCTTCAAAAACCTTAAGAAATAATTTCATTGAGTCTTCTTTATTATTTTCTTTTTATCTGAAAAACCAAGAAGAATTCGAGATTTTCAATTCACAAGACGGAAATTTCGTTTATATTCTTTCCTAATCCATATGCAACGCGGTTGCTCGTTTCTGAATAGTTTTTATTAATGGAGTTAAAATTTGCATTTTGACTTGTACAAAAGGGAAAAAGAGTTTTTGCTCTGAATCGCTGACGCACTAGAGAATAGTTTTAATATGCTTCATTGTAATAAATCATGGAACTGAATGGTTGTCAAAAGATGTAGAAAAGGATTTCACTGCTAGTTCGAATTGATTTTATTATTCATTTTAGAATTTTTTAAATATTATTTCATTCATATTTAGGGTCTGTCTCTCCATTTTATTAGTGTCCTGTAAGCTTCTTTCCTATTTCTAATATGAAATGAATACACAGTATATACAGTAAAAGCTCCTTATTCGCGCTTCCTTCATTCGCGTTTTCACTATTCAAGGATTTAAAAAATGCCACCCAATTCCTATATTCGCGGCTAAACATTTCTTTATTCACGG
Source organism: Argiope trifasciata (assembly GCA_026543055.1). Classification (NCBI taxonomy): domain Eukaryota; kingdom Metazoa; phylum Arthropoda; class Arachnida; order Araneae; family Araneidae; genus Argiope; species Argiope trifasciata. The sequence continues at coordinate 1,010,977 of JAPMOQ010019781.1, read as the reverse complement.
ATCTAATAAGTTCATACATAATAATAAAATAATTCCGATAGGTATCCAACCCAATATCCTTTGTAAATGCCGTCAAATGAACTAATAAAAAAAAGTAAAATAGATCTTATTACAACTTTGCCTAATGTATGATGTTCAATGATATCGCCGAGGACTTTTACATAAGCCTTCTTCGCCGCGATCGGTGTTTTTGAGAATGAAAACAAACAGAATTAAAGCAACCTTATTACTCAATGAATAAAGTATATTTGTAGAATTAGCGACTAAGAAATAAGGTAGAACTAACGATTAAGAAATGAAAATTTAATAAACTCATTCCGAATATTAATTTGAATCTGACGCAAAGAGGGCAGATCTCAAAGACTATTTAATATTACGATTAAAGACTGGAGGAAATTATACGAATAGAGGATGTACGACCCAATTGAATACAATAATCCACTGGAAATATGAACAAGAAGAATGAATAGACAGGAAAAATAATTTATTATATATTTGTTTTTGATTTTTAATTTTGTCACCTAGGAACGTATCCCCTATAATCCCATATAAATTACCATTCCGGATTCACAGTTTCTGTATTTGCGGCATATTTATGGAACATATACTTCGCGAATAAAGAGCTTTTACTGTACTGTTAAAGATATTATTTATTTTATGTTGTGTGCGTCAAAATATATATACACGTTGAACCGTCATATAGAATTTATGTCCTTTTCTAACTAAGTTCGATCCAGATTATTTCTGTTGGGTGCCGAGCTATGTTGGCATCTTGGGAAATGAAACGGTGAACTTGGCCGTCGGGCTTCGGGCTTCCTTTTTGCGATGTTAAAAGGCCCATTCTTCATCATTTTACTTGTAACTAGCAAAGGTCATGGGATCTTCAGATCAACAATAAATTGCATTCCATTAAAAAGGACATTGTTTTATGATCTGATCATCCTAAACGTGAGATGGATGTGAAGTTAATTTGTCTCCGTATAGGGCATACGCGCTTTACTCATAAATATCTCATATTTGGAGAAATTGTGTCCATGTGCAACATCTGTCAAGTTCAATTTAGTGTACTTCATATTTTGATAGAATGCCCTGTATTTAATCCTTATCGTGCTAACTTTTTTAATTCTTCAACATTACAAGACTTGGTGGGTGAAAAATGCCATCCAAATATTTTTAAATTCTTAAGATCTATTGGCTTTTTTACGTGCATTTAATTTTATTATTATGTTTTCGTTAAATACTGCTATTTATGTTCATGTTTTTGAAATATTTTAACAAATTTTCATAACTCATAGGCTTAATTTTACAAATATTAAAAACATTTTTATATTAGTCTTATGTAATTTTGTCTCTGTACATTTGTGCTATATTTTAACAAATGAGTTTTTTTAAATTCTTCTGTACTTTTACCTTTTAATTGGCGCAGTATGGCCAAACATGGCTCGTGCCATTAAACAATACAAACCAACCAACCAATCTAGCAAAGTTCGATTGCTGGAAGTGGGAAGCTTAAATTCCAATTTGAAACATAAATGCCCTATTTGACGCAAATGTGATTACTGTTCAAAATGGTGGCCTTCAGTATCAAAACATTGCTGAGTACGAGTCACCACTGATTCCGTACATCGTACCAACGAGTCCAATTTGATTTCTGCGCTCACCGCTTGAAATATTGTTAGTTCTTTTCACCTATTGCATTACCTTCAAAGCGGAACTGCCCAGTGAGTTCCCTTTTAGACAATCCACACCACACATTTACTTCAAGAAAGGTCTCAGCCTTTTCAACAGCAGTTTGAGGACTCTCTTTAGCATAGTTCACACAATTGTGCCCATTGTGTGATTTGTTATATCGTACCAACGTGTTCAATATGATTTTTGTGCAACCCGCTTGAATCTAATTCCAAAGTGTGTCTAGATTACGTGGTTTACATTTGTACACCTCATGTTTTGCTATGTTCTATAAGAAGAAATCCAGGGGCATAAGCTAAGTGACGATATTTCAGATCGAGGGATATAATTTTGTGAATGGGTTCAAGAGATGGTGAGATATGAACTGGAATTTATGGGTAAGTCATATCACTGACCTCTGACCCTCCACTAAGGCACACGGATAAACCTCTCAAAGACTGAATGACCTGACTGCCGCTACAGCGACACTGGCGGAAACTATGGTTGAGGCCTAAGGTCCATCACCGACCACGGCACAACCCTTCCCGAAGGAAATACGTCCCGTCATCGATGGGAAGTCCAGAAACCCCAACTATTATTGTGCCCACCGGGTTGGCGAGATCCAATCACCATACCGGAAGCATCTCATCCTCATTTCAAGGTGCCCCCGCAGGGCGGAAGAATTTATGGGTATCGTAATTTGATTGCATGAATCCCTATTCAAATTGAATGGAACTGTTAATAGGCCCAATTATATGAACTATGCTAAAGAAATTCCTCAAACTATTGTTGAAAAGACTGAGACCTTTCTTGTTGTAAATGTGTGGTGTGGTTTGTCTAAAAGGGAACTCATTGGGCAGTTCCGCTTTAAAGGTAATGCAACATGCGAAAAGTACTTACAATATTTCAAGCGGTGCGCATAGAAATCAAGTTTTACTCGTTGGTACGATGTAAGGAATCAGTGGTGATTCGTATCCAGCAATGTATTGATACTGAAGGTCACCATTTTGAAGAGTAATCATATTTGCATCAGAATAGTATTTATACTTCAAATTGGACTTTAAGCTTCCCACTTCTAGGAATCGAACTTTGTTAGAAAGGGACATAAATTTTATACGACGATTCAAAGTGTGTGCACATTCTTTGACGTACCCTATATAAGACCTCTTTTGCTCTATTACCTCCTTCCATCGCTCAGGAAGCCTCACTGTGCCTTCTTTCCCAAAACTGTTGTATTTTCAACAAGAAATAATCACTATGGTGAGCTTTTATTTTGCTGATGGATTTAAAGCTCTAATCTTGCAGATAATTTTTAAGGACAGAAATAAGTACTTATCAGATGGGGGATAAATCTGGAGAGGATGCAGGATGTGGTGAAACATCCCAATTAAAATGTAAGAGCTACTTTCTTATGACAAATGCAATAAGTGGTCTTGCGTTGTCGCGATGGAAAACAACGCCTCGTTGGCTTCTTTTTTTACTATAGCAGCTTTCAATTGATTCAGTTGATGGCAGAATATCGTAGCATTTATTATTTTTCCCAGAGAAAGGAAATCCTTGAAAATTGTTCCTTTCCAATTACATCAAATGGACAAAAAACGTTTTTTGAGGTATAGCTCCGGCTTTACTACAGTTGCAGGTCTATTGTGCTTTCACCTCATTTTCATATAAAATCCAAATTTCATTTCTAGTTATCCTTATTTTAACATATTAGTAATTATAAAACAAGTTGCAAATTCGTTAATTTTATTTGCTTATTTCATTCATATTTCTTAATTATATAATATAGGAAGAGTGCTAATAGTAGGAATTGAAAAATACAAAAAAGTAAACTTCAATTATTTATCTAAATTTTTAAAAATAACCTGTTTCATTCGTTTGCAGTCATTATTAAAAGTTTTATGCCTTTTAGTTCCTTTTCTGTTACTTATTTAATACCTCTCCTGTGCAAAGTCAACTTTCATCTGCAATGTCAATGTTGATTCCAGAAGCTTTTAGATGAAATATTCCCAAGAATAGCAGAGAATAAGAAAAACGAGGCGGGGGATGTATTAGGAAATATGAACTGGCATCAAATCGTTTTCTTTCCAAATGGGCGTATGGCCTAAAAGCTTTGATTCGTGTTTCTGTCTCCTCTAAGTGGCAACATTCTCCATTATCTAGGAGCAATTGCCTTTGATGATGATGTAAAGGTAAAAGCGTCACGAACTTGTATTTTTTGTGATTGTTTTTAGGTAAAGAATATATATTTAGGAAGCTAAAGAAATAGATCGCTTATCGTTTGGAATCTTTTATATTAGTTTGTTATTATATAGAGCAATTTATTAAAATGTTACAGTTCACCAGCATGTTGATAACCATATGAAGATAATGAGCTATGCCATCAATTTCTGTCGATATTGATGGATGTGTAGTAGGACGTGACGATATTGATGGATGTGTGATGGACAGTAGTCCCGGATCATACAAGTAAAAATGCCAAAGGTTCATATTTCGTAACTCTCGTTTGTCAATGCCTTGCAAAGTATTCACGGTCTTGCTCATGATTTACAATTTTGTGTAGAGGTATGTGAATACTATCTTTATTTTTAGGAAGACTACTCCTTCTAGTTTTCACTATATTGCAGCATTGAAAAGAAATAGTCGAGGCTCCATAATCGAATGGCTATAACACTGGACTCGTAATCAAGAGATCGTGAGTTCGGATCCCGGTAGATTAAAAAATGTGTGTACATATTTTTCCTTGATTTGTTTCTCCTTTATCTTGTGTTCCAAAAGATTCTGAACCTTTCCTACCAGAAAAGTGCTCTGAACTTTTCTTACTGTCTCCAGAAAAGTATTCTGGAATTTTTCCTGCTGGAATAAAAGAAGTGATATCTCAGTTACAGTGTTCTGAGTTAAGAGTTGACTTCAAGAGTGTTCTTGAGGACAATCTTATGAACATTAAATTACACCCATGTTCTGCTATGCCACTGCATGCCGAAATTGGAGAATAAGGGTACTCACTCTTGAGTACTGCCCTAACTTTCGAGGATTTTCCACCATGCTTTTGTATATTTAATCATCTTTAATGCTATATATTCAGGGGATTAGGAGGGATGTACTACGAAAAAAGAGTTAGATTGGTTAATTGTACGAAAAAATGGAAGAAGAATCCTCCCACTGGTTTTATGCACATTTGCTTATTAGCTTGAGTACTTTGCGTGTGGATTTTAAGTGGTTTTTATTATTAAAACGGTGTTTCAAAACAAAATTGATAAACTTAAGGTATCCGACTACGTTAAAAATACTGGTTATCGAAAAAAATTGATTATTTTTATTGTTATTTCTTGTAGCTCAGACTTTCCCCTTTCCAAAACAGTTTATTGTTTCTAGGAAATGGGATGCCTCGCCTATTATCCAGGGTCATAGATGTTTCAGCTAAAATTTGTCTTTAACTACAATTTTTTCAAAACTTCCATTTTCACAGAAATTCTCCACCGTTAACATATCTCAAACTAATAGAGGCAGTTACATAAAAATTTCTGCGAGTGTTTTAACTAATAAGGACAATAAAATGAACCAAAAGTTTTATTGTTGGTGCAATACTTTTTCATTTAGAGGTGTTTTTAAGAAAATTAAGTTGAAAATATATGGAAAAAATGCTTATACACATATATTTTTTACTCATAATCCCTTTGAATCTCAACATTTTTCTTATATTTCAGTTCATTTCATTCATCCTTATATTCTATAACTTGTGTACGAAGAAAAATAGGATCACAGCATTACAATTTTGTGTAGAGTTTTAGCCCTTTTTATTGCATTTCATTAAAATGTTAATAATAACATTTCATTAAATTATATTTCATGAAAACTACAAATTTTCCTATTTATCAAAATATGTTATATTTTAATTAATGTATTTATGAAATAATTGTATTGCATTTATAGTATTTTGAATTATAATAGACAATAAATTTAAAAACCGTAGTTTTAAATAGTTTTTCAAAATTTTTATACCTTAAACGGTCAATCAGGTGGAAACAAACAAAATCTACAAAAGAATTACGGGTTAAAACTATTTGAAAGAGCCAGATGCACTTTATTATTTAAAAATAGCTATCATACAGCATGTTTAGGAATTCCGAGAACTTTATTTTAAGAAAAATATTATTTAAAAAAATAACTAATAAAAGAATTAAAGAAGAAAAAAATATGTATGGTATTATCAGAAATTAGTTTCCGTTACTTTCTGGAACTGCGAGGAAGAAAAACAATGAACCAAAATTCTACTCAATCCAGTGGTGTTTTTTTCCCCTCTGAACAGTAGTTAACCCTAATAAGGGATCTTATTCCGGATCCTTAGTAAATGGCGTCATCATAAGGAGGACATAAATGCTGACATTTCGCGGATGCTGGATTTTGATCCGTTGCCAAAAACGCGAGACCGACTGACACGATGATGAAGCCCGTCCACAGAAGGTATCTGCAATTTCCTGCAGATAAAGATCTGGATTCTTTTATTTTTTCCCTCCTTCTAAAGAAGCTCTTCTCTTCTCTTCTAAGCCTTTATGTTCTTCGGCTCTAACGTTTTTTTTTTTCATATACTTGCGTAATTTTATAAATAATAATTTTAAAGTATTTAATTAATCACCTTTGGCGAAAAGATGTTGAACATAGTAATTGAATTAAGGTATCCGCCTAGGTTCATGGGAAATTTTTTGATAAATTGGATTTTTTTTTAAATTATTTAAAACTATGGTTTTTATATGTATTGCCAATTATGACACAAAATACTATGAATACAAAAAAAATATTTGGAAAGATATTTTGAGAAATCGGAAAATTTATAGTCAATTTTAATGAAATTTAACCCAAATGGTCAACACGCTACATAAAATTGTAATGTAGCAATCCTATTTTTCTTTGTACACAAGTTATAGAATAGAATGATCAATGAAATGAACCAAAATCTAAGAAAACTCTTGAGATGCAAAGAAGTTAGGGGTAAAAATATGCGCATATATGCCTTATTCCATAAATTAACAACTTAATATTTCTAAAAACGCATAAAAATGAAAAAGCATTTCACCCACAATAAAATTTTTGGTTCATTTCATTGCCCATATTATTTAAAACACACGCTGGAATTTTTATGTAAATCCTTCTATTAGTCTTTGAGATATCATGTTAAGGGTGGAGAATTATTATGAAAATTAAAGTGTTGAGAAATTTGAAATTAAAAACAAATTTTAGCTGAAAAATATATTTTGCTAACCCCCCTCCCCCAGTTTTCTTTTCCTAGAACAGAGAAACTATTTTGGAAAGAGGACAGTCTGAACTACAAGAAATAACAATTTTAAAAAAATTCGCCAATGTGGACGATAACCAGCGTTTTTAACGCAGTCGGATACCTTAATTGCCAATCTATTTCGAGGAGCTACGTTCTTTCTTAAAGATATTAATTTTAAATAATGTTTACATATTAATATAAAATATAGGATTGGTTATCTATCCTTGTAAAGAACGGATGTCCTTTTCTTCAATGGACACGGCCCATTCCCGACATACCTTCACAAATTCCATTTGGCTAACTCTCTTTACTATAGCTGTGGGGAGATAGAATCCCCAATTCCCCCTGCCATCAAATGCTTGCTGATTCTTTCGTGGTACACGAGAAAGCTAGAAACAAGTCTAGAGGAAGAATGGTACAGGAGAGTTGCATCAAACACACTTTTAGGGGACGCGGTGGCCTGGTGATAAGGTCTCGGCTTCGAAACCGGAGAGTTTCAGGTTCAAGACTCGATTCCACCAAAGAACCGTCCTTTAAGGGAGTATGTTGCACGTTAAATCTGTCAGACCAAACGTCCTCCTGCTGGTGTGGTGTGGCATGGGGAGGGGAGTGCCAGTTCAGGTGTCGTCCTCGTCATCTGACTGTGGTTCAAAATGATGAGGTCCGTCCCAAAATAACCATACTGTTGCTTTACAATGGGATATTAATATAACTAAACTAAACTTGAACACATTTTCACGCAACAAGATCCATTCCATAGTAAATCATATTCATAAATACCAAGACTTCTTCAAGACTACGCAATAGCTGAGACAAAAATACCACTTTTAAAAATCAATTAAAATACTCATCCAAAAGAGCAGTTCTCACGAAGGAAATCGGAACACAGGACTCAGATGAACTATTATTATTCTATGTTTTCTTTCTTTGTCCCCCCCCCCTTTTTTTCTTTTTTTTCCTTCCTTCTTGTGCTCATCCAGCTGCTTAGACAACATAGTGTCATAAGCACCGGGGCACAGGTTGGCGTTATTTTATGTTTGTAAAGTATTGAAATTTACTGGAAAGATCAATTCAAATTTTGAGATAAAGGGCGCTGTCAACATTTTATTTATCGCTTGGAAAAAGATCTACGAGGCTGGTGGTCATTGAATGGATTTCTGGGAGACATAAATTTTTATATAAAATAAATAGTTTACTATATCGTATTAATGGTTTTGTATTGCTTTGTTATTTTGTCAATTTTTTTGCTCGTATTCGTAGTACAGAGAAAGAATAGCAATGGTCGAAAAATTCCACCCTGAGGTTTCGACTAATATCAACATTTTACAACTCCCAGAGATCGAAAAATGTTCATGTGTATGTGATAAAAGCAATTAAAAAAACGCTTCGATCGAGACGAATGCAATTTAGTATACGGTCTATACAAGAAATTTGTAGATTTCTACCAAATTTTGGATGAAATCCGTTCAGAGGAAGTCTTCCTGTCCAAATGTTCGAATATAAGTTAACACGATAACCACAAAAAAAATGAGCTAGATGAATGTGATTCTGTAAAATATATAAACTGTAAACTTCACAACTATAGTATAGACACCTGTAAAATTTTATGTCAGATTCAACAAGGGCTTGACTTTCTTTCGGTCAGAGGGCCGCGGTGGCTTGGTGGTGAGGTCTCGGCTTCGGAACCGGAGGGTTTCATGTTCGAGACTCTATTCTACCGAAGAACCGTCATGTGAGAGGTCTCTTGCATGTTAAATCTGTTAGGCCAAATATCCTCCCGATGTTGTGATGTGCAGAGGGGGGTGCCAGCTCAGATGTCGTTCTCGTCATCTGACAATTGTTCAAAATGGCGAGGTCCGTCCCAAAATAGCCCTCGTGTTGCTTTAAACGTGACGTTAATATAAATAAACTGAACTAAACTTCTTTCGGTCAGAAACCTATAAGCATGACAATTCAAAATGCAATTATTTAAATACATAAAATGGTATTTCATAATTTAAATACATAAAACGGTATGGTATTATTTTACTAAAAGTGCAGTTTGTGCATCAAATCTTCTCAGTCGGTAGAGAAAAGGTTGAAAGCACAAACTTCGAACTTCAGATACTATTAATGTCTTGCGAAGGATTGATGATGATGTCTTGGTGATGTTACCACGGAAAGGGGATGCAGTAGTTTCTGAGGGTAAAGACCCCTGAGCACCAGAGGGCAGAAATCTGACTTCTAGCTCAAATGAAGATGAGACACACACACATCCGCTTGCACGACCCCTTTTTACCTGGAGATTCATTTACACACCTCACAGGCAGAACAAAAGGAAAGAACAACCATGCCCGAACCAGGACTCGAATCACGGACGCCTAGACCACGAGGAAGATACGCTTCCACTAAGTCAGGAGGCCAGGGATTAATCACCAATTAACTACCAAGAATAAGCGACAAATTCCGTAAAACGGCTTAATTCATGCCAGAAATTAACATTTCGAAACTATTGTCCGTTCATACCATGCAAGATGTTCTGTCCCAGAAATTTTATTAGAGGGTATGCGAGAAAGTTTTGGGGAGACCACTCCAGCTATTTCAAATAAAATACCAGAATCGGGCTTTTGAGACCGAAATATATCCTTGATATTTTTTCGCCGAAGTTTGATTAAAATAAAATAAATTTTGTCTGTAATGGTGGATAAATAAATAATCAAAAATCATTAATAATATTTTGCTATCAAATTTTTGGTATACGAGTACTTATACTCGTACTTATAAATGATGTTTAATAAAGGGCTTACTTTTCTTTACATAGCCCCTTTATTTATTTATTTTTACTTTCTCATATACGTACTGTAGAGAAAATATAGAAATCGTCAAAGAATTCGGACACAAGATTTTGAGGAACCGCCACGTTTGAGACATCTCTGAGTTCAAAAACCTCATGTTGGGAAAATGCCTGTTTGTGATAACGATAATTAAAAAATGTTTTGAACTAAACTTTTGAAATTTGGAATACGATCTTTAAACCTAATTTACAGATGTTTATCAAAGTTTGAGTAAAATATTTTCTGAGGAAATCTGTCTGTTCTATTGTTCGAATGTGAGTCAACGCGGTAATTACAAAACGTATTGAACTAGACAGATAAGACTGAGTGCACATATTTAACATGAATGGTGTCAAAATTTGTCAAATTTTGAGTCAAATCCAGCTATAGAGTAGATCAGTACTTTCAGATTCATGTAGCACAATAATTCAAAACCACAGTGACTTAAATATATCAAATTTGGTGTAGTATTTTGTGTTACATATGCAATTTTTATGTTAAATCTTTGTTCAATTGGTTGAGAAAAACATGCAGAAGATATGAATTGGATTTTGGGGTACTATCAACGCAATTCATTAATTGCCAAAAATGACAAGTCAGATTCACTAAAAATGATAGATTCACTCCCAAATTTAATATTTCGTGACAATTTACATCTATTGCATAGCTAATTCATTAGACACGTCAGATTCACTAAAAATGATAAATTCACTCCCAAAGTTAATATTTTGTGACAATTTACATCTATTGCATAACTAATTCATTAGACACGTCAGATTCACTTAAAATGATAAATTCACTCCCAAAGTTAATATTTTGTGGCAATTTACATCTATTGCATAACGAATTCATTAGAGAGTATGCGCGAAATTTTTGGGACGACCATTCCCAATAGGATATTTTTTAAATACTTTCTTAAGTTTTGAAAAGATAAACGTATATTTAAAAATATCTAATTTTTTATTAATTTCTGCATTTTAGTCGTAATGTAATTTGATTCTTTATTATATTTATAATAGATTTCTTTTCTCTTTTTTTTTTCTTAATTTTTTTAACTTATGGCTCCTCTCATATTTTGTTAGCATTTAATTCAAATGATTTCATTCGTTGATAATTTAATTCAAAAAATTTTAAATCATTCTATCATTGACACATACAATTATATAGAATTCCATAAGTCTACAGTAACAGAAAATAAAAAAAATCGATCTCATAACTTTTTTTTACAAAATACATGAAAGGAATGAAATTTAACAAAAAACCTTTACTTTCCTTATTCATCAAATGACTTGACATAAAGAACAAATGTTAGAATGTAATTCTTAGTCGCTTTTGAAATATCGAAGAATTCTTTTGACAGTTTTCATTATTCATTTAACTGTATGAATTACCGAATGATATATTTCTTTTAAAACATTCTTTTTGAATGACGTAAGCCGATATCTTTGTTGAGTTCAAAGCACGCATTCAAAATCAAATATTTATTTCTGAATTAAACCCTTTTCATCCATGAATTTTCTCTCTTTTCATTAATTAATTATCCACAATTTCGAAATCCATCTCATTATTAATTTAATCGAAAATAAACCGAGGCTTTTACAGATATTCAGAAGTTTATAAAAATGTTTGTTGATTCCACTAATTTTAAGTTTGTACAGTTTGTATTATTCATTTGTTGATATGAATAATTAAAGATTCTTTTTGAATACCAAACGATTTTATTTCTCAGTTATTTACTTTTCAAAGATATTCATTCAACTTTGAATGACTTCCTTTTATCATAAATATTTACATCTTCGATACAACATCAGACGATAATGACAATAAGATTAAAAAGAATTTTCAACATCAGACGATAATAATAATGATAAAGAATTTTCATCTATCGTTAATCTACGATAGAATTCTTTAATTTATGAATCTTGTTGTGGGAAATATTTCATATTCTTTTATAACAATAAATCCTTCTTATGTACAACTCATTTGTTGTGAAACGTCAATGATTTGAAAATTATTTGAATTATTTATTTACTAAAAGATCTGTATATATACAGTGACTGCTTCTATAACTGACTAAACTACATGTATTATTTTAAAATACAACTCACAGTGGTAGTTCTTTCTCTTATTCGTTTGATATCCGTGTATAGCTTAATCTGAAAAGAGAGATAAAAAAAATATTTTTTCAATGGAATCAACTCAAGTTTATCCGTGCTTGCAAAATCTAGGGTGAGTTCTGCAAATTTTATGCTTTTTTTAATTTTTTTAATAGTTTAGAATCATGCTTACGTCAACGTTGATTTTTCATGCACCTCCTTATGTCTATATTTTTGAAATTTTGAATTGAATTCTTGATTTCAATGCTTTTTAAAAATATTTCTCTGACTTTATGATAGATCATTTAAATAGTTTGATAAAATTTTAATCTGAGACCAGTAGCAGCATTTCGTACCGAATTTCAAAAAATTTCGTTTGCTGACTACTAGCAATTACTCAAACTTTCAAGAACTTAATGCAATTATGATGCCACGAAATTTGATGAAAATGTACGGAAATTTATGCATACAAAAAAAATAGAACATGTGGAAGGCAATTGCACTATTACAGCTTAAATATTAATTAGAATTGGGTGCTAAAAATGCACTATTAAGGGAATCATGACCATCAAGTTATGGAAAAGGGATTCAAATGAAACTAAACACAATCAATATTTTAACAAAATTTATTTCAACATTACCTGGACTGAATGAATCAGTAGTAGAATGTTATGAACTGAAGGCTACCGTTTATAAATTCGTGTTTGACTCCAAGAAATTGACTAAAAATTGTTTTTTAAAGAATTTATGTTCTATTATTTCCCGTTTGCTCTAGAAAGTTCTTATAATTTTTGCATCTTTCTAAATCTGAAAAATTCGAGTCATGTCGTCTTGTAGATAAAAATACATGTAAGGGTTAGATTTTGAATAAAGTCACTCTTTGACATCAGCGATTGTTACATTTGATTTTAGTTAGCACAAGGTTTGTGCACTCTTGAGTTTCGATCTCGGGACTATTGGGTTCGTAGCCGAGTGACATAACCCAGAGACAAAAGTGTACACTACTGTCCAGAATTTGTTATGCGGCTTATTAACTTACAACTACATTACATGCCCTTAAGTGAGTTGGAAGTGAGACGAACGATGTTATCGCACCAAGTGTTTTTGTCGCGTCAAGCGTTATGGTGACTTTTGCAACCGGTAGAGGGCGCCACGAAGGTGGAGTTTACTAGTTCAGAACCAGGGTCACCAATGTGCATTCTTGAGGTTCGATCTGGGCACCATTGGGTCTGTAACCGCGTAATAAAACCCCTAGACAGAAGTGTACACTCGTGCTTAGAAGTTATGTGGTTAATGAACTTACCACGACAGGTTTATCTGAACTAACTTCATAATAACTCGGTGAACGAGTTGGACAGCTGTGGCCTGATGGTTAAGGTTTCGGCTCGTCAGCCGTAGGGTTTCAGGCTCGAGACCCGATTCCACTGAAGAACCGTCGTATTAAGGGGTCTGTTGCACGTTAAATCCGTCAGGGCCAAAGCCACTCCCGGTGGTGTGGTGTGGAGAGGGTGGTGCCATCTCAGGTGTTAGCTAGTAATTTTAAAACGAAATTGTTATATAACTGAACAGAACTTTCAAAAACTGAGAGAGGTTTGTGAATGTGGTTTAGTCTATATTCCTAATTTAACCCATTTAACTCCAAGATTTTTTGAGTTATCGTTTCTCAGATAGATTCACAGACGTAAAGTACAAAAGTATTTTCTTCGGAGATCTAAAACCTGAAGGTTTCCAAAATCTCAAGCTCGAATTTTTGGACGATTACAATTCTTTCCTTTTATCAGAATACCTCGGTAGCCTGGTGTTAAGGCCTCGGCTTTAGATCCGGATCGTTTCCGGTTCGAGACCCGATTCCACCGAAGAACCTTCGTATTAGGTGACTGTTGTATTTCTTGAGGAACGAAGTCCTCCGCACGAAGCTCGTCCCAAAATATCCCAAATGTTGCTTTACAACGGAGCTTTAATATAACTAAACTAAACCAAACCAGGTAAACGAGTAACTGTCTAAGGTTTTCATTAATCAAGTAAATAAATTCTCATTCATTTCATTCTGTTGCATTGGGGAAAATATAGAGTTGTTTTTAAAATGCAAATCATCGATAAATCAGTTAGTGTAACCATAACAAACTAGCCTTATGGAAGTTGCCAAGTTCTTCGACGTTAATAGATGCTGAAAATTCATAAAACATAAAAACCTGTCCACAAGAGACTTAGCCATCATATTCCGTCAAAATAAATAAAACGCAAAACTGTTTACGAAGAACGTTTTCAGTCAATACACGTAATACGGTTTCAACCGCGTTTTGTTGCCATTGAATGAATTATGTCACAAAAGTTGCGTGTCGTCTTTGTATCCGCTCTTAGAAGGTTACTTTGCCTTTATATTTCGATTTATTGATAAAGGAAGATTTATTTCATCTGAAACTTAGTTTCTATTTAGTTAAGAATTGTTACAGTTTATATATATCTGAATGTCAAGATCTTTTTAGAGAATATATTATATAATATACGTTTGTTATAGTAGAACTGCGAAATTTTAAATGTCATTAATCCAAAGAGTTATAAATAAGAAATTACGGGGAAAAACAGAAAGGCATTCATTGCATATAAGAATAAAAATTAATTTTTCCTAATGTCTTTTCGCTTATATATAATCTCTTTTTCTTTTTCATACACAACCAGCAAACAAATAATGAAAAATAATGATAATAGTAATGAATTTTGGATAATATCTTGCTTAATTAATGAATACTAATTAATCATGGATTCAAACCAATTATTTGGATGTGTTGTTGTTATTATTTGTTATCAAATGGGGGAATAAAAAATATGTCTTTAACGATAACAAAGAGAATATATAGGAGGAAGATTGTTTTGTGATATTAATCTATATGTATTTCCTCCATGAATTTGAAGAAAATATAAAGGTTGGTCATAATTAAAGTTCCATAAAAGGCGGCCATCAAAGAAAAATTACTGAACCAAATATTATCAAAATTGGTAACAGCTTAAAGAAGGTCATTTAAATTTCTTATCTGCCGAAAAAAGCTCAAAAACACACCACCATATGCGAAATGATGCTGTTTCAATATTGTGAAACAAACTAGGACATGAAGAAATTGGTTTAAAATGAGTTTAATCGTTTCTGAATGTTTCGTATGTTTAATGTGTGTTATCTCAAAATCACTGTTTTTGGTGATAATCTAAGCAATTTGGCCGACATAGACATGTGCGTAAATTTCTCCTGATATGCTAAGAGCTAATGTTGAGAATGTAGATATGCGATTTCACTTGGTTTCAGAAAAGGAGGGAAGCCACATTGATAATGCTTTGTAACAAGTTTAAATTGACCTTTCCATGTCTTATTTTACTTAACAATATTGAATACAACGCCACTTCCCTGGTGGGGAGTTTTTGAGATTTTTTTGGTGGAAAAAAATACTCATGACCTCCAATAAACTATTACCAAGTTTGATAACATTTGATCCAGTAGTTTTCCTTTAAAGAGTGGAGCTTTAATTATAAGCACACTGTATATTAGAAAATAAGAATCAAAACTTGGTTTGAATTTTAAATTCTTTGATTCATTCAAAATTGAGATTTTGGGATTTTTTTCCATTTATCTATCTAAAATATAATTGCACAAAACCGATTTTCTTGCCATTTAAAAATTATAAAAAAAAATGTCATCTAGTATTATTAGTGAAATTGGCCTGCAAATGTTTCCTTAATTTTTTCCTTTAAAAAATTGTTTTTTTTTGTTTTTTTTTTGCAATTTTAAACACTATAGTTTATTTTGAAATTAGATTCAAGCTTTTTGCATCGTTTCATCAAAAATTCAATCACTTTTTTTTCACTGTTGAAATCTAATGTATTAATAAATATTCATTTATTAGTTTTTCAATTTTGAAAATAGAATAAGAAAATGGCATCGAAATTCATAAATAAACAACGTACGATTTAAAGACATCACCCATAAATAACTTTTTTAATAGCAATTTGATGTCATTCGACTAGACTTCATTATAAATGTTCATGAACACAATAAATAGATTTGGTGAAAAATATAGATTTGGTGTAATAACATTCCCATGATGCCAATTTCTCTTTTAAAAATACTTTGTTGGTGTAATTATGAACATCAATTTATTCACAAGATATTTAAATATTTTTAATCAAATAGAACTAATAATCTCGCTGAATTAGTTAATTTTCACTAACTGCTCCTGAAGATTATCGCATGTTTTATTATTTAGCAACAGGGGGCTATTTGGAATACGGTATTTACATCAAAGTGGCAGATTTCTATCAAAGTTTGAGTGAAATTTGTCTAGTGGAATTTCTTCTATTCGGTTGTTTGAAAATAGGTAGACACAACGACTATAAAATGAAGAAAACTAGATAAATAATATTCAGTACACAAATTTAACACCTATAATGTTGACAACTGTCAGATTGAAGCCAAATACAACTACTGGTTGACTCTCTTTCAAAAATAAGTGAGACCCGTAGGTTGTAATTTCTGTAGTTGTCGTGTTATAATTCAACAGCGCAATGACTTAATCCTTAACTGGGGAAGCGGTCTGTGGAACCACTAGCAATGGAATTTCAGCCATCCCTATTCTGTTTTTAGCTCAATTAAATGGATTGACCCAGCAGCTTGCTGTTTTATGAACTTTAATACACGTTCAACCGGTTTCAACGGATATTTAAAAAAATAATTCAGTTATTTCTTTTTAACGCATTCAATGATACCACATCTCCTTGTTAGTGTCACAGTGATAAACAAGGCTTAGCAAATAATGCTAAAACTTGGGTCTCGAAATATCATCCAATTTACTAATGTTATTATGAAGCAGTTCTCCAGACACTTTGAAATGAAGCTAAAAGTGATTTTAGTGAAAAGGATAAATGTATAGAAGATGTTTTCAATGAAAGTTCGCATTCAACTGATTCTGATTGGTATATTCAAACATATTTAATTTTTTTAGTGATAATGCATTCTGAAAAATTAATAAAATATATTAATATAACAAGAGAAATGTATACATAATTTATAGATTGATTTTTATACTAGTTCTGAACCTGTATGTTTAAAATGCCCTAGAAAATTGTGCCACAAAAGTCATGTTAAGTCGATAAAAAAAACTGTCAATTTTACCCATCGTCAATTTGTTAATATAATTGTTGACCTTTCCATTATATTGTTTTCTATGTACCTTCGTACGCTGGAAAAATAAGTATGATTTAAAAGTAACAAGTAATAAATATTTTCAAGAATACTGTTTGTTGTAATATGTAATTTGAGTAGAAAATGTATGTTCCAACGCAATTACTTTTTTTAAAGATAATATGTTTTGAAAAATTTCTATAACATATTTATATATTAAGAAGAATATCTGTAAAATGTTGGCAGGTTTTCATACTGATATATTCATTAGAAAATTTAATTTGAGTGTAAAGAAAATACGGTCATTTAGACTGCACCTCCACAGTTAAGTCCTAAAATTTCGCCTCCCCAGTTAAAGGTTAAATGTATCAAATATCGTACGGGATTTTATGATTACAAGTGCAATTTTGTGTCAAATTTTTGTTCCAAATTGTTCAGAACACAAAACGCGTCTGAAACACAAATTAGATTTTTGAATACTATTTACCGCATATTAATAAAGATATTAATCGCCGCGTAAATCGCCAAGTACCAAACGATAGACTCAATAAAAACGTTCCATTTAAAATCAAAAGTTAATATTTTATAACTATTGTACTCCATTTCATGTAAGGCGTTCTCTGACATGACAAATTTTGGGGAGACCATTACCACTGATTTAGAATTTATTTTTCTATAGTAACATTTTACAGCAAAAGAAGCATCACTTATACGAAAATGATCTCAAGTTACTATCTTATTGACAGAAAAAATCCTCGGAAGAAAAATTTGAAGAAACAAATATTCTCAAAAGTATTTTCGTATTAAATTAAACTACTATTATGTTTTTCCTTTTCTTTTTTATATACATTTATTCTATACATATTCCACCATTTAGTCGAGACTGATTGTTCAATAAAGTTAATACTTTCTTACCCTAAATAATTATTTATCCTTTTATTAAAAAATATATATCATAACTATATATAATGAATCTTTTTATTTTTTATTTTTATTATTATTTTATGGATATCGAATTCCTCTCTGATTTTGAAGATTTAGAGAAGAAGCATTTAAGTCATAATTCAACTTTCTTTTATTCAGACTTACGAACAAAATTTAATTTACCAAATGGAATTATCTGAAACAACAAATCTTAAAAGAAAAATTATTAATGAAATTTTCTATTTAATCTTTCAGTTTCTCGACCTTTTTCCTTTTATTCGTTCCTATATATTTTATAGAATAAACGCTTATTAGTTTAAAATTGTATCTTTTACAATGATGTACAGCAGTTGTAAATCAAGAATTTTCGCAGTTTCTCGATCATCAGGGGGTAAAATAGGGAAATTCGCTCCACGAAGAAAATTTACGACATTCTTAACTTTTCAATTTTGCAAAGAGCTCGGAAAGCGGACCGCGAAATTGTTCGAACTTCATTCCAGGCTGATTTACGAGGTAAATTTCAGAAAAAATATTTTAGAATAAAACAAATCTGTGGTAAATTCTTTTACATGCTCAAATATGTACTCGTACCACAGATTTCAATCGTAAATGGCTGAAATTTGAAAAATTGGAGATCAAAATTAGTTCGTTTAAGTCGTAAAGGCATTGTTTATTTTTAAACATTTCTAGAAAAAAAGGCTTATAGATATTGGGTCGTGTATAAAATTATCGAATTCATTATTTTTGGCAATAAGAGCTTATCCTTTCATTTTCTTTTCTTTCTTTTACTATTTCTGTTTCCAACTTATTGATTACTAAAACCTTATTCTTTTTTCCCATTAAATTTTAAATTGACTTGAATTTCAAATATTTTCATGATTAATTATAATTATTTAATTGTATAATATTATTTTATGCATATCGAATTCCTCACTGTGTTTAAAAATTTAGAGAAGAAGCATTCATATCATTCATCATATTCATATTTTATTTTATTATTCATTATTTCATATTCATATTTTATTTTATTATTCATTATTTCATATTCATATTTTATTTTATCATTCATTATTTTATATTCATATTTTATTTTATTATTCATTATTTCCTATTCATATCTTATTTTATTATTCATTATTTCATATTCATATCTTATTTTAGAATTGACTAGCCGCCTTTGGCGACCAGCTGGTCCGCCATGACTAATGCGTTCTAAAATTTTCAATTAAATCACATATTCATAAGATTTGAAGTAACTCCGGGCATTGATTGGCCTGAAATTAATATTTTCTCTAAGATGATGGACTGAAAGTTCTAAAAGAACGCGTTTTCCTATTAATATTCTTCTTTATAAATCAGTCAGTTTTAATGATTGCTGTAGCAACTTTTATTTAAAATATTAATAAAAATATTTTGTAAAATATGGCTCACAGAGCAAAGTATGAAAAAATCTCAAACTAATTATTCAGAAATGCATTGTTTGACTCAAACTACATAAAATGTAATTATTTACTTCATTTAGATCAAATTAATAGTATTTAAGAATGTATATGCCTATTAATAATATTTTACAAATTGGAAAGGAATTTGAATGCATATCCTGTATTAATTCAATCCTGTATAAATAAAGATAATTTATTCAATTAATGACTTAAATATTGCAAAAGATCATAGAATCCTTTGCCCTGCATTTTTTAAAGAAAATATCACATTTTATATTTGTTTTATTTTATTCTATCCAGTCACGTGCTAAAAGTTGCATTTCTTCAGATTTAATTTGTGATGATAGTTTTTTTTTAATTTGAACTTCCTTCAAAATGAGGGCAACACGATGATAAAACCTAATTTTTTCCCTTTGATGTGCTCTTGCAGATTTTATAGAAACCTTTGCTTTGCATTTATTTTTTTAGAAAGTATCACATTTCATATTTCTTTTATTTTATCCAGTCACTTGTTAAAAGTTGCATTTCTTTAGATTTATTTTGCGATGATAGTTTTTTTTTAATTCGAACTTCCGGCATTCTTTTATTTTATCCAGTCACGTGCTAAAAAGATGGTTGAAATATTTCTTTAAAAATTCGTTAAAAATAGAAGCTTACGTTATAAATTAAAAAAATTGATACCGTTAGAAAGCTAATTTTTTAATCTTTAAATTGATATAAAATCATGCTTATGCAATGATATTTTCGGAAGTTATAGCGGAAAAACGTCGAAATTTTGCTTAAATTTTAATTAATTCAAATTATAATTAAAAACTCGAAAAAAGGGCTCCGAGGTGCGCATTCCCGACCTTCAAGGTATACACGTACCAAATTTGGTAACTGTAGGTGCAACGGTCTGGCCTGTAGATCGCCAACACACACACGCACACACACACACACACACACACACATTGAGCTTTATTATAAGTATAGATTATTTCCTATTAATATCTTATTTTATTATTCATTACTTCCTATTTATATCTTATTTTATTATTCATTATTTAATATTCATATCTTATTTTATTATTCATTATTTAATATTCATATTTTATTTTATATTTCATTATTTATATATTATTTACTAGCCGCCTTTGGCGACCAGCTGGTTCGCCATTCGTAAAGCGTTCTAAAATTTTCAATTAAATCACATATTCATTAGCCTTGAAGAAATTCCGGGCATTGATTGACCTGAAATTAGTATTTTCTTTAAGATGATGGACGGAAAGTTCTAAAAGTACACCTTTTCCTAATAATATTCTTTAATTTTATAAATCAGTCAGTTTTAACCATCGGTTATGCTTCCAAAATATTTAAAAAAAATTCGATTATGTTGCCAAAATATTAAATATGTTTTTTTAAAGAAAGCGGGAATGGGAAAAAAAGTATTAAATTAATGATACAGATATTGCAAACGATTACATAAATATGCCATTAAGTCGGGATTTCAATGCATATCCTGACAAAATTCAATCAAGTTTACCGTAAATAAAGAAGATTTATTGAGTTAATGATATAGATATTGCAAACGATTGTAGAAACCTTTGCTTTGCATTTATTTTTCAAAGAAAATATCACATTTTATACTTCTTTTATTTTATCCAGTCACGTGCTGAAAGTACCATTTCTGTAGATTTATTTTACGATGGTAATTTTTTTTTGAACTTCCGGCATTCTTTTATTTTATCCAGTCACGTGATAAAAACATGGTTAAAATATTTCTTTAAAAATTCATTAAAAATAGAAGTTTGCATTATAAATTTAAAAAACTGATACCATTAGAAAGCTAATTTTTTTATCTTTAAATTGATATAAAAATCATACTTGTGCGATCATATTTTCGGAAGTTATAGCGGAAAAACGTCGAAATTTCGATTAAATTTTAATTAATTCAAATTCTAATTAAAAATTCGAAAAAAGGGCTCCGAGGTGCACATTCCGGACCTCCAAGTTATACATGTACCAAATTTGGTAGCTGTAGGTCCAACGGTCTGGCCTGTAGAGCGCCAACACACACACACACACACACACATTGAGCTTTATTATAAGTATAGATTATTTTTAAAAATTTAGTGAAGAAGCATTTATATCATAATTCAAATTTCTTTTATTCAAACTTACAAACAAAGTTTAATTTACCAAATGGAGTTACTTGAAACAATAAATCTTAAAACACATCTAGGAATTTTAAAAAATACATCTAGGAATTTTTCTTCCGTTATTATCTAGTATGCACGTACAATCACCTCTTTTATTATTTAAGATTGCGATAGATTTATTTTGCTGTCTCTATATTTCCTAATTTTTAAAGTTTTTTCGACTCTCATACATACATTATTTTTAAATCAATTATAATATTTTCTTTGGAAAGTAAAAAGAATCTTTCATAGAATCTTTTAATCAAAAAGAAAGCAATTTACAACTAAGATATGCGTGCTTGAACTAAATATGGGACTGCCTAAATTACCAACAAAATCTCGTGTTCGCTGTTGAGTAATATAGAAATCCCGTTTTAAAACAAGAAGCCATGAAAATGAAGTTTCAAACCCGGATATTAATATCATGAAGCTGATTACTTTTGCCTCTTTTTTAAAGCAAGAAGAAAATTTGCAATTTAATCTTCCTTATGTATGGTGAAATCCTGTAAATGATTCGAAATAAAAGGAAATAATCATTGTTCAAGTTTGTAAATGTCATAAAATTTCAGTCAAAAGATTTCTTTTTAAATAAAATCGATTATCATTTATTAGCTAGTCATTAAATGTTTCCTTACTAAACTAAAGAAAATTAGAAAATAATTATCATACATTATTTCTTTTCTTCGTTTACATACATTTTCTTTCATTTGTTTATTTATTTTTACGCGGCCAGTACTCAGTGCATGTGTAGAAAGGGACTGATTTATGTTTGCCACAAAAAAGCATAAGAAATATTCAGGCATTCCATATTTGGCTATAAATTGCCATGTTGGCGCCTTTGAGTTTTTATTTTCCACTACGTATCGTATTGAAAGTATGGATATTTACTCAAAGAAACATCATATAATAAAAAAAGGTCAACATACTTAAAATTAAAAAACTATTGAAAATAAATTTAAAACAAAAAGGGAAAAAAGCACGCTTACAAATTCTCATCAGAAAGACCAAAAAGCAAAAAGAATGTTGGAATTAATCTATAATGAGTGATATATCTTTTCTCGCCAAAAAAATCCCCATCAAATTTTAAAAACGTTTGCACAGTAAGAAAAAATACAGTACAGCGGCTTGCAGTTGTCTCCTCTGGACAATTACTTGCCATCGACCGAACAACAGTTTTCAACCTTTCTATGCGTGCGCTGTTTACTTGCCTGTCTTATAACTGACCGAGTGTAAAACTAGCACTATTACCAAAATAATTTGCAAGATATTTGAAATAAAATTGTGTTACTGCACATTTACCTTTATTGAAAAATGTTTAAATTTATCATTTATATTTTAAAATAAAATGTGGTAAAAAAATTCTTGTAACGCAGCTAAATAAAATGAAATAAAATATCAGCAATGAGAGAAAACATAAATATTCTGTAAAAAAGTTTAATCTACTTCTTTCATTTTAAAATAAGAAGTTATTCTGTAAAGTAGAGTTATAAAATTAAGTAAAACCTCTTTCAGTATTGCAACAAAATAAATAATTTTAGATTCTAAGAGTTTCTGTGTTCTTTTTAGTCTCAGTGTTTATATTTCAGTAAAGTGAATAATTTAGCGGAAAAAGAAATGTTATAAAATCTATCTTGGTTTAAGACCAGAAAATAGATTGTATCTAAGAATTTTTCTTCGTTTATTTAGTTTATCTTTCGCAAATTTGTGAAGTTATTTACTTTACTTATTTTCTAAACGTTTGAAAGCACATTTATTACAATATATTTAAAGAATGCCAAAAAGAAGTTTTTAGTTATCGTTTGCATTTTGGAATAATGGCAAAGTCCAAGAATCAATATTTCATTAAAACTCATTAGCAAATGTGTACTTATTAATAATTTGATTTAAAGCTTTATTTTATTTTATTAAATAATGAGCACCGCAAACACTAATTTCAAAACAATGTTAAGAAAATACAAATTTTTCCCGAAGGTTACATTAAAAATCCATTAAAATTAGATTTGGAAATAAAGAGATAGACATATTATAAAAATATTTAAATTATTACGAATATGATAAATATTCTTTTACTTAAATAAATGTTATAATAATTTTTGTTCAACTGGAGTTTTCGTCGTTAATTCAGGTCATATTTAATGCTTGAGAAGTTTCCATTTTATGTTTTCGAATTTCTGTTGCTATATATTTATTTTTAAAATATTTATGTAAATGACTGATTCGGCAAAAAAAATTCTTAATTTTAGTTTGATACTGTTTTTAGTTGCTTAATTATTTAGCATCGTCTGGAATAAAGAGACAAAACTTAGTTCATTAAAATTAATTTTATAATTTTTTCCAGATGTTATTGAATGCAATATTTTTAATCATTTGTATTATAATTTTCGTAGAAAAATAATTAATTCAAAAATTTAACGTTTACTTGAATTCTATCATTAAAATTATAAACTTAATCGTTTAATGTAATAAAAAATAACAGATATACAGTTGTCCCAGTAATTGAGTGTACGCCGTACTTTTACTTGATAAATCCGGTTTTCAATATGAATAACCCTTGACCAAGAAGTTCAAACATTTTTTAAAATTATTTTTACACGTAACAAATGGTTTAATTTAAAGTAAAATTAAAGAAAAGTCAACGAAAAAGGTCTAAATTGAAGAATTTCTGAAGCATTTTAAATAAACATACGCAGAATTTTACCTCAAAAAATCGAGAATACACCAATGAAATTTTTGTAATATATCGCAAAGGAAGAAAGTGTCAGTGTTTAGTCGCATGTCTTTTGGATTTTATAATGGCCTCTAAACATCGTGGTACCGATTCGACCAATTTTTGGTGCTATCTGAAGATCTTTTGCCCATTCTTCTTGCAATATTTTTTTAATAGGTTTTGTTCTCAATTTTCTTTTTGGACCTCTGTTTCGAGTATGACCCCCAGATTTTCATTGACATTGATATCGGAGGATTGCGTGGTGTGTTTAAATGCTGTTGACAATGAAAAAAAAGCCATTGACGTTTCATCAAAAAGTTGATCTACTTAAGAATTTCGAGATATTACAAAACTTTGTTTGGTGGGTTCTCAATTTTTTGGGACAAAAATCCACACATGTTTGTTAAAAATGCTTTGGAAACTTTTCAGTTTAGAAGTTTTTTCCTCGATTTTACTTTATTTCCACTTTAAATTAAACCATTTGTTATGTGTAAAAATAAAACATGTTTGCGCTTCTCGGTAATGTGCTATTTATATTGAAAGTCGGATTTATGAAGCAAAAAAGGTGTACTCTCAATTGTTTAAGCTACTGTATATTTTCTTTTATTATTTATTGTTAGTATTAAAATCGTTTGCTATGTATTTGAAATGAAATTTTGCTACATCATGTTTATCGATATTGAAAAAAAGTTTGAATTTATCGTTTTTATTTTAAAGTAACATATTGAGAAAATTCTATAAAGCTACTAAATAAGTTGGAATAAAGTCCCTGTCAGTAATGCAAATAAATAAATAAATATACTGAAAAAGTTTAAGTTATCGCTTTCGTTTAATAATAATAAAATCGAGAGTAACTCTGTAACGAATTAATATAAAATAAAACTTATTTCAGTATCGAACGATTCAAAATTTATAATTTTTGATTCTAAGAGTGTCTGTGCTTTTTTAGTTGCTTTAGTTAGTGAATTAAAAACTTTACAGTTTGTAGAAAAAGAAATGTGAAAAAAAATCTTGGTTTAGGATCTAAAAATAAATTGCATTCAAGAATTTCTCTTTATTTATTTAAAATGTATTTTGCCATTTTCTGAAGTTACTTACTGAACTGATTTTTAGAGGCTTGAGAAATGCATATGTTACAATATGTTTAAAGAATTCCGAAAGAAGTTTTTAGGCATCATTTGCATTTTGGAACTGCTGTAAAATCCAAGAATAAGTATTTTATTAAAACTCGTCAGCAAATTTATAATTCTGAATAATTTCATTTAAAGTTTGATTTGATTTTATTAAATAATGACACAGCAAATACTAATTTCAAAGCAATCTTAAGAAAATGCTAATTTATCCGAAGCTTGCATTAAAAATCCATTAGAACTAGATTTGGAAATGCGGAAAAGCGTATATTATAAATAGATTTAAGTTATGGCTTATGTAACGGAATGCTAGTATGGTAAATATTCCGTTACTGAAATAAATGTTATAATAATGGGTGTTCCACTGTTTATCTTATCGTTAATTCAAATCACATGTAATCCCTGAAATGTTTGCATTTTATGTTTATACAGGTTGTGACTGTAAATTTATCATTAAAATATTCATGTATTATGCTGATTAGGCAAAAGAACATGCCTTAATTTCGTTAAATTTATTAATTTTGTCGCTTAATGATTTAGCTTCCTCTAAAAGAAATTGAAACAACTTTCATTCATCGAATTCTCTTTCATTTATTATCATTTGAGAAAATGATGTTGTTTCGGTTTGAGGTTTTTTGAAGCAACAAAATGCATAGGCAATAAATTGTTAAAGCTTCAAAATGCGTAGGCAACAAATTGGCGATTTATCGCTTTCGAGGCATCCAGTTTTTGCTTTTAGACTAATTAGAAAATAATGCAGAAGGTTGTCACATTTGGAGATTTGTCGCCAAGTAAATTTACATCTTGATTTCCAAATGATTCATTGTCTGAATTCTTACTAAGTGTCTTAATTAATTTAAGGCATTAACCAGTATAAACAATCACAAAACTATCAGATTACGCATGAGTCACTATTTTGAAAAAAGATGGGGTTCTTTATTCAATCTCAAAAATTGGTGGAGCTCCAAAACATCGTTTGTGCGCCAGAAAAACTTAAAATGAAAGTTCAAAAAAATTAACATTATACAGTAAAAGCTCCTTGTTCGTGCTTCCTTCATTCGCGTTTTCACTATTCGCGGATTTAAAAAATGCCACCCAATTCCTATATTCGCTGCTAAAAATTTCTTTATTCGCGGATCTAATAAGTACATACATCATAATAAAAGGATTCCAACCCAATATCCTTTGCAAATGCCGTCCAATGTACTAATGAAAAAAGTAAAACAGATCTTATTAAAACTTTGTCTTAAGTATGCTGTCAAATGATTCTCCGAGGACTGAAACCGACATTCAGGAAATGTTAAATTCACAGCCCACTGAAGAACAGGCTTCAACAAGCACTGGAAACGTGACATTTCATTTAAAAATTCTTAGTGAATGGCAAATGAGCGTTGCGATTTCTTTATTAACGTCTATGGAACGAAGTCTTATTTTGAAGAGGCAAATTGCTATTGCGAATGCTGTGTACCAGTCTGAATTGAAGAAGCCTTTGAAAACTGCCAAGCAAGAGAAAATTACAAAATTCTTCAAACCATTGCCTGAGCCTTAAGATAATGAATCAAAATGTTCAAAAACTTCAATTAAATTGTTTTTTTTATTTCGTCACCTAGGAACGTATCCTCTATAATCCCGTATAAATTACCATTCCGTATTCACGGTTTCTGTATTCGCGGCATATTTATGGAACATATACTCCGCGAATAAAGAGCTTTTACTGTATATATATATAGTAAGAGGGATAGAGACCGATAGAGAAGTCTCATGACTTTTTCAAACTGGTTAATAACTTAAATTCATTAAGACAAGTAATGACTTATAAAATAATAATGATCCCACATAACTTGAAATTTACAATCGTAGATATCATTTTTGTATTTTATTATTAATTTTTTTTCGAGATGTTGCTGTTACAATATTTTTAATCTGGTTTATAATATAATTCCTCAAATCAATTAATTTAAAACACTAAATGGTTTTATGAATTCTGTCATGAAGACTATAAACTTAATCATTTAATACAATCAAAAATATTCGATATATATATCTCTTTATATATTATACTTCATCATTTCATTTTAGCTCTATTAAACATTATGTAGATTTCCTATTCTTATATTGCAGTTAATTTAAGCAAAAAATGACTATTGAATAATTAATTTTATTTCAATGTAATTTAACTATAAAAGAAACTTTACAATTAATTGAATTTTAAGGCAGTTCATTCTAAGTAAAATAAAACTTATTAATAGTTTAATTCCAATGTGTTTGAACTAATAGTACTAAATACGTTCATTCCACTCCTTTTCTGTTTATTGAAATTTATTTTTATGTGTGTTATTACAGAAAAATTTGAATTACATGAACTATAATTTGAACGAAAACTTTTCAAACACTTTTATACTAAATCCTGACTTACTATTAAAAATTTAAATCTTATATAAACAAATTTATAGTTTTAACGTTTTATATAATAGCAAAAATGCATTATATTATAATACAGCATAATCAATCTTAAGATAAAGGGAATTATTTTCTCTAATTGAATTAAACTATAACATCTTTTACAAGATGTAATAAAAACCTTTAACTAATTTAGGTTCCCTCATACATTTAAGCTTTTAAATGATATCTTATTTGGATTGTAATTAATTGTATCAGTAAATTATAATTAATGAATGAGAAAAAAAATCGTTTGCTTTAAATTATTTAGTTGTTGGATACTGCGAATTTTAATAAGTATTTCTTTTAAGAAGTTTTAAGTTCTTTTTAAATAAACAGGATATTCTCGAAAAGTAGAATTAATCAAATTTACATTTTTAAAAAAAACAGCTATTTCTTTTACTAAAATTATTTCTACATGGCATTTTTTCCCCTGAAAGATTTTTTTCTTCTTTTTCTTATGTAAGAAAACTTCGAACAAACTACTTTCTTGGCCGAGAAGTTTTTCTTATTTAAAGTTAATTAAGAGAATATTTTAATCAATGAAAATAAAATTTTCCTGGAATCCAATAATTATCTAACATAGAATCTTTTTACTAGTTAATAATTCTCCTTCTGTTAATAGTTAACTTCTGGAAGCAACTTTTATATGTTTTCTTTTTTCTTGTCTTCTTATTGAAATTAATGCGCATTTTTTCTTTTTCTTTCAGGGTTCGAGTGGAGTTTTACGTTAATGAAAATAATGTGAAAGAAAGACTTCAACTCTACTTCTTCAAAAACCAAAGTTCGAGTAAGTATTGTTTTCACGCAAAGTATTGTTTTCTTTCTTATATATTTGTTTGGTTAAGCTTCTTGAATTGTTTCTCTTGAAAATTTTTCACTTAAATAATCAGATTTCTCAAATTAGCTAGGTTAACCCCAAATTTTAATTGTTTTTAGAGGATTAAAAATGTGTTCTGAATTCAACTGACTGACTTTTATTTATTTCTTACATTAACTGCACAAATGATCAAAGAGTAATATTTATGGAATTTGAAATGCACCATTGGAATGATAAAAAATACAACAGGATTAAAAAGCCTTTTAAATTCATAAATTATTTTAATTGAAGTTTAGGAATACGGTCAACGATAAAATAAATCTAGAAAACTGCAATGTTAATTATGCAACATTCCTTTTTAATCCAATATTTTGATAAAGGAGATATCTGGCACACTCGGCATTCTAACGAAAACGATAACATATTAAAGATTCCGTTGTATTGCTTACAGGGTGATCAGCGAATAAGCCCTGATTTCAAAATTAAATATCTCTACAACAAAGATCGATAGAATTATGCAGTAAACTGTACATTAATTAGCAAAACTGTAAAAATGCTGTACTAAAGTTTAGAAAATTGATTTCCTAAAATCTTTAACAGATGGCGCTCTAATCACAATCCCCATGAACGCTTTCAGTGTGACGTCAAAAATGACTCCCGATCTGACTCCTTGTGACTTCTATCTGTGGGAAGCATTGAAAGACACTGACTATAGAAACAATCCCGCCACTCTAGAAGAGCTTGAATCGTTGATTGGGGTCGCATGTGATTCCATTTCCGTCGAGACATTGCAAGACGTGATGGCAAATTACATTGTTCGATTACATCACCTCATTGTTTCGAATGGTGAACGTTTTGAAAACATTGTATTTTGATTGCAAAGACCGCATCATTTTATTGTTCTTAGGTTTTTTAAAGACTCCTTTCAGAAAAAGAGTTTTCAGTGCAGAGCGCTATCTATTAGCGATTTTTGTAACTAAATTTTCTAAACTTTTGTACAGCACTTTTATAGTTTTCTATTAAACTTATAGTTTACCGCATAATTCTATCGATCTTTGTTGTAGAGATATTTAATTTTGAAATCAATTCTTATTCGCTGATCACCTTGTATATAAGAGCGAAGTATATTTTTACAAGTTATTTTACAAGTTAATAATATATTAAATAGAGGTTAGGATAATCATGAGAAATTTACCAATGCTTCTATAAGTATTTAGAGTACTTAAACTATCAGTTGCCTTAACTATCAGTCTATATCAGTAGCCTGTTATCGCAGAAATATTGAAGGAGTGTATTAAATGATTATCGCATGACATGATACATAATCTCTCTGAGTAGCCACTTCCCGTTGTGAAAGTGGAGGAAATTCCAGCTTATGATCTTAAAGTACCCTTCTTGTAAACAGCCAACCACCCTGCCACCATTGAACGTAGCACGACAGGATTTGTTGTGGCCAACTGCTGAATAAGTATTGTCCAACCTTACATTGAACAATCAGTCAAACTAACATTCCTTTTGATGTAGTAAATAGCTGTCTTTCTCCCCATCTGCACACTCTCAAACAGTTGGAAATGAAACTATCCATCTTTAACATCGTATCCTTCATGGTTCTGAGATTACCTGGTACCATCAGCACTGTACTTAAATCATTATTTTCAATCTTGAGCTTTTTAATTAACTCTGAGATCTCCATACATTCCATTAAATAGTGGTAAATCGTACCAATTTCTCCACAATTGAATTTATTTTCTTGCTTTCTTCCAAATCTTTGGAAATATACTGGAAATCTCCCATGTCGGCCTTAAGGTACCCTTCCGGGAAGAAAGAATCGTATACTTTTCATATCTGAAATTACTGTAAGATGCATATGAATTAGAATATGTATTTTAAAGTAATTACTATATTCTGTCAGCGACATCTACAGAATAATTCAGTTTTAAAAAAATGGTGCGCAAATTCAAATATGCGACGTGTATCTGCATATAATAAATCGTAACATTTCAGATAGCATTGTCTAATGAAACTTCTCATTATCTTTCATTCTTTTATTTACAAAAATTTAAAACCCATTTGTTAAATTCAAATATGAAAATCTATTCTTTCCTCGATAATACAGCAATAACTAATAATATACAGGGTGCTACAGAAAAACTGACTTATTTGAAAAAAATTCGAGCTGTCAGTAGGGTAAGTAGAAGGGTGATAGGAGTGCTACTGGAGAGAAAAGTCCCCAAGTTTTCTCTTTTTAGTCAGTTGCCATCATGCCCTGGTTTAGAGAACAGCGGACATTTGCCGTCGAGAGTTCCTTTTCTAACGGTCACTCACTTGTTGCTATGCAATGAACCTTCCGCGCTCGCTTTGAAATTCTTCCCCACAGACCAGTTAATCGTAATTCGATTCTGTCGTGGGTTAACTCATTTCAGGAGTGTCGCTGAACCCAGAAATGGACATCAACGGACCACCAGAACTCCAGAAAATGTCGAAAGAGGGAGGAAATCCGTCCTTCGTTCTCCTCGGCGTTCGGCTCGCAAACACGCAGCTGCTCTGGGAATTTCTGACACCACTAATCAACGAATTTTCCATCAAGACCTTCAATTTCATCCCTATAAATTGGCTGCTGTGCAAGAATTAACTGAACGCGATTTTGTTGTCTATGGTATTGCATGTGAAATGCTGCTTGACAACTTGCCTGAAGACGCGGTCGTTTCCAATAGTGACGAGGCTCACTTTGAAATCCCTGGTTTGTGGCGATCGATCACGGACAATAGCTCACCACCAGAACAACATTCGCCAAACCATTGCCAACATGCCGATTGATATCCTGCAAAGAGTGGACACGAACTTCAAAAATTGACCTACTCAGTGTATACGCAATGTGAGTCGCCATTTAACCGATGTCATTTTCGAGACTGTATGAAAAAAAAATTGGGGTATTGTATTCTCAAAAAATAATTTTTTTAAATAACTGAAGTACTTTTGTTTTTATTGACCTTTCAAATAAGTAAGTTTCTCTGGCTCACTCTGTATAAGGATTAAAGCTTAAAGAATATCGGTGGAATATTATCTTAAAGGAATTAGCTTCCAGCAGGAACCTGTCCAGTAAAAAATTCAATATGTTCTGTAAAGTGGTCTCGCATGCATTCTAATAAATTTCATCATGCCAAAGAAATTCTTACATAGCATTGGCGTACAATAGTTTCGAAATATTAACTTTTGACATGAATTCATCAATTTTGCTATTACTAAAGTATCATTCTTTGCGAGTTATATAGCAATTAATCAACAGCATGCTGATAATAGTATTCAAAACTTGAATTCGCCAAGCTTTTCTCAACCAACTGAAACAAATATATATATATATATATAAACTCCACTTGTATCTCCAAAATCTTATACCAAATTTAATATATTTAACTCTTTATTTACCGAATGTTACTCTTTATTTTATATTACCATCCATTTTTCAACTTCATTTTTGCTCCAGTAGTTTAGTTTCCTTTGCAGAATAATCGGAGAGAACCCAAGAAAAATATTTAATTTACAGAAATATCTTAATTAATTTAATTATTAATTAAATATCTTTAAATCCTACTTTTATCTTATATTCATGTTATTTCGGTTACATTCTCCGTGTTCTTTAGAATGCCATCAGCAAAAATTGTCATAAAGATATAAGCTAGATTTAAATGGTAACTTTCAAATACCGTCAGTAAATAAAGGGTTAAGTCTATACATTTTTGAATAATCGAGTTTTCATGTTTCTGAGAGTACAGACCAACAGACAGTCAAGCCATGGATTGTATATCAGATTTTAGAAATACAAGTGGCGTGTTTCTTATATCTTGGTTTCAACCTAGATTTGGCTCAAAATTTTACAGGTTTCTACACTATAAAAATTTATCTATTTCTTGTATTTTTGTGACTGTCCAGTTAACTTGTATTCGAACGGACAGATGTCTCTGAAAGGATTGGTCTCAAAATTCGATAGGTATCTAACATTTTTCTTCAAAGACAGTGTACTAAATTTCTTCTGTCTAGCTCAAAACGTTTCTGACTTATCCTTTTCACAAGCGGACAGATACGCATTTTCTAAAAATATGTTTTGTAAATTCAGAGAAATCTAAAAAGTGGAGATTCATCTCTTCATTTTGTAACTCTCGTGTCAACGTAAATTCAACAGCCGGACAAAAGGACTTCTTCTGCACACATTTTGCTCAAAATTGCATAGAAATATGAAAATTGGTATAAAGACTGTATGCCAAACTTCAACTAGTGCTAACTGAAGTTTAAGCAGCCGGACTTCTTCAGTACAGATTTTATTCAACATTAGATAGAAATCTGAAAAATGAATGTATAGACCGTATTCCAAATTTCAACCAGCTAGCTCAAAGCATTTTGGATTTATTTTTACCATAGACAGACAGACATTTTTTAAAAATGTGTATTTCGACCTCAGGGAGGTTGCATCAGCGATTTGTCAAAATGTCTGGTTTGATTTTTTTTACAATAACTAAACTTTCTAAGTTACATATATGAGAAAAAAAATTTAGCTTACCAGACATTTCATTTCTTTTTGTAGCTAACCTGTTTATAATCGTTATAAATGACTTCTGGAATGGTATTTGAGAAAAAATAAATGGAAGCAAAATCATAAGTTCCCTTGCTTTCGAAAAATCCACCATAGAAAATAAAATTTACTTAATAATAAAAGTTAACCAGGGATCCACGCGTAGTAGAGACTGCCCAGATCAATTTTTTTCTTCTTTTGCTATAATAAAGTAAAGAATTTCAGTTCGAAAACTTTGTTGTGATTTAGAGAACAAATGGTGGGATTTACAAAATGACAATCAAATATAATAGAATCCTATTGCAAACCTTGAGTAGAAGGGGGTGGGTGAGGGGAGAGAGAAGGAAACTGAGTTCCGAAAAGAAAATCCTGGGAATAAATCTGGAGTTTATATGGTGGAGTCTTTGGGCAATTGTCCAGCATCTATAAGTGACATTTCAGGACTGTGTTTGAGATCATTACTTTGATACAGCTTGAATGCGGATTGAATTCAAAACTTTAGGAAAGATATTTTCAAACTTTTGTTCGGGATATTCATATATGTATATTGGCCTATATTATTTCTTTTAAAAAATTTGCCGTTCCAGTAGGAGAAAGGCATTCTCATATCATCACGATTTCACTTTTGTGTTTGACAGTTAGCAGTAAAGGTTTTGGATTGAGTTTTTTTTTAGCTTACTTCCCAAATCAGAGCAAATGTGCTAAATTTTGTTTCATCTACAAATGCTTTCCCAAAGAGATATATCTTTGTCTTCCATGGATTTTGCAAAATTCAAATGCAACTTCTTTGTTCTAACATTGACGAAAACATTTCTTCTGCTGACTCTCTGTCCATAAGATTTGATAGCTCGTCTAACAGTTCAGAATCAACTGTTGTAAATATTTTAACTTTCTTTTATATGAAGTATATAAATCATTATAAACGTTTAAAAAATTGGAGCTTGAGATGTTAACGTAACTTCATACTTCAGAACTCCCCGATTTCAAAAAACACATCTTTCGAAAATGTCCAACCGTCTGCTTGTCTGTGAGACAAAGGTAGCTAAAAACTTTTTAAAATCAGACAGATGAAATTTGGCATGCTGTGTTTATACTAAATTAATAAATTTCTATAAATGGGCAAATTCTATTGAGAGGATTTTTGTGTATTCGGTTGTTCAAATA
The DNA here is from genome assembly GCA_026543055.1 of Argiope trifasciata. Classification (NCBI taxonomy): domain Eukaryota; kingdom Metazoa; phylum Arthropoda; class Arachnida; order Araneae; family Araneidae; genus Argiope; species Argiope trifasciata. The sequence continues at coordinate 976,588 of JAPMOQ010019781.1, read as the reverse complement.
TAACTCAACAGGATTAGCATAAAATAAAAAGAATCATTGGGATAAAATTCGTTGTACAGATTTAACATTTATAACGTAGAAACCTATCAAATTTGGTACTTTAAATGTTCTTTTATCAAATTCAACAATGCGTTGACTGTCTTCTGATTTGTACTTTCAAAAGCATGTAAAGAGACAACTCAAAAACGCAAAGCCATAAATATGATCCCAAATCCCATATCAAATTTGATATGGGATTTGGCAACAAAAATAATAGTTCTGCGCCAATTTTTTGTTTCTGTGAGTTGAAAAATACTATTAACTGCATGCTAAAGATTAATCGCCAAAATCTCACCAAGGATGACACGATAGATTAAGAAAAAGGCTTAATTCAGACTAATTATTATTTTAAATCACTCTAGAGCAATATGATGCCGTGTCTTAAGAAAAAGTTCACACTTTTTTGCGTGGCGTGTGGGATAGCATCTTTAATATATAGTATGCGAAAAAGTTTTAGGGTGATTATTCATGGTGATTTTTAATTTTGTTGTGAGTTTCAACGCATTCTTGGATTTCTGTTGATTTTATGCATAATAAAATTTCAATTTCTTTAAATTAGCTTGTGAAAAGTTCATAAATTCGTTGAATTTTCAACTGTTCGTATCGATACCATTTTCATGATAGCAAACATAGTTGAATAACTCTTACTTTAACAAGTTCGCTAGTTAAATGCAGCCTTATTCCTTAAGTATATTTCTTTTGTACATCAGGATTAGTAACTTTTATTTTTAAATGATGCTAGGAGATTCTAATTAATAATTTTTACTTCCCATGCTTTTTTTCATTTTTCGTTATTAAAACATGCAAACTATCATTGATTTTTTCCCCATAATCTTCAAAATTCAACGGGCGAATGTCATTAAAAAATAGTTTCATCTTGTGTATATATATATATATATATATAAACTACTTTTAATGTTGTTATTGCCTTGAAAATTGCATCAGCAAATGTAGAACTCCTTTTTCCTAAACATTCATTTAGTTTTTCTGGAGGTTTAAAAAGATGTCTCGTTGCAAACAAAAGTTAACACGATCTGTGCCATTACCCTCGCCTGTAATCAGGACCATCTATCTAATTAGATGACCCCTTCTTTGCATCTTTTAACTGTAGTAGACAAGGTGTCATCTAATAGCATAGATTAGTCCTAGAAAAAACCGTAATCCACGAATTATCTCATAGTTGGCAGTCAACGTGTTAAATATATTTAAAATGCATAGTTTATTTTAATGCATTCCAGTAATCCTTAACGTGGAAAATATGGCTTCATTTCATTCAGATCCACATTACTCAGCTGAAAAACTTTCAAAACGAAAAATAAGATGCAACTACTATTACAGCAGTAAAAGAAAAATGTTTCTACTATTTCCTCCGCTGAATTATAGCCAAGAAGTCTTTAGAGAGGAGGTAAGGGTTATTGCCCTTGACCCTTGACCTTCTATTTTTCGGCGAGGGGAGGAAGAAAATGTGTCTCTGACCCCTAGAAAATTCTACTCCACAAGTGTTGGTTTATGGCAGAGTGTTTCAACTCGGAAAAAATAAAATGGTTGCTGCAGCTGCTGTGACAGGTAATTCAGGAATTTTCTCAATATCGTGAAATCAAAGTAACGTGTGGAGATTTCGTCAACCATGTTTGATTTTCTGTTACAAATTTTCAGCAATTCTTCTTTCTGAAAATGAATGTAACATTCAGACAGGCAATGAAATTTGGGCATTCGTCCCTTTAACATCACTGAACTGTTTTGTTTATAGAAAAGGATGTAACCTTCAGATGGGTATTTACATTTCGATGTTAAATTAAGATTCCGAAATTTTCCTTTCTCGTGAAAATGAAATTTCCATTCAAATGCTTATTAAAATGTTTGTCACTTTAATTTTTAATCCTCTGCCTTTCTTGCATAAGAATAGATTAAGTTTTCCAGAGGTAATGTTATTTATGTTATCCAGAGGCAATGTTATAATGTTGCCTCAAGAGATTTGAAACAATGTTATTTGTTATTTCAAGTTTCTCACTTTTTTTTTCTTTTCCAATTTTCACAATCATATAGAGTTTATTGATTATATATATATATATATATATATATAATGCGAAGCTAAGTCTTAAAAATGACGTAATGATATTATATAATAAAATTGAAAAAAGAAAAAAGTTAAATACCATAATATAAATAATATTTGGTAATAGAATCGAAGTATTTTAAATAATGAATCATTGTTTTTTGCATTTTAAATAAAAATTAAACTAAAAATTTTGTATCTAATAATTTTGGATCTAAAACTTTTAAAGATATTAATTTATCAGGTTAAGGGAAAAATTGTGGAAACCATGGGCAACTGTCTAATTTGCCTATTTAATAATTAGATAGAGACAGTTTAAGTGGATGACAAAGTAGTAGTAGATGACAAAAGTTGTTGCTAACGTTTTAGCTGTTATGATCTTGCTATGATGTGAATCTACTGCTTCATTTCATTTAATATATAATCATGTAACATCATTTTGAAAAAGCCATATTAAAATTTTTTTTAAAGATTGTGTACTAAAATAAATGTTAAATAAAAATAGAGAACTAATATTGAAATAATTTCGTAAAATATAACAGGCTGATTATTCTTTAAGGCAATTTCAAACACAGTAATGCGTTTGTCATTCATTTTAACTATATTATGTATGTATATTTAACTATATTATGTATGTATAT
>JAPMOQ010019781.1:954666-971101 GCA_026543055.1 Argiope trifasciata | reverse complement strand
TAGTTTTACTAACAGTTATTCTAATGTTGCTACAATAGTTTTACTAACAGTTATTCTAATGTTGCTACAATAGTTTTACTAACAGTTATTCTAATGTTGCTACAATAGTTTTACTGTTATTCTAATGTTGCTACAATAGTTTTACTGTTATTCTAATGTTACTACAAGAGTTTTACTAACAGTTATTCTAATGTTGCTACAATAGTTTTACTAATAGTTATTCTAATGTTGCTACAATAGTTTCATTAACAGTTATTCTAATGTGGTTCGTATGCAAAGAGTAATTATTGCGACCTTTAAAATTAAATTTCACCTTTTAAGGCAAAATAGTATTCGAAAAATCATCAAAATAGCGATTTTTTTTAATTCACTCACATGATAAATTGAGTCATTCAAATTTGCTAGCAAAAGTTTAGAGCTGTAGCTTTATTTTTTAATTAAGTTATTGAAGAATTTTTCACGCATGACAGGAGAGTAAACACAGTTGCCACGCCCACTTTTCTGATTGAAACACCTATAAAAGAAACTCATTTAGCAAAAATATTGCCAATTTACCAAAGACCTTTATAAAAGGAGCTATTAGAGCGATGTATTTGGTTCAAGACACAAAATTTCAGCAAGACTCTCCACAATGTCATTTAGAGAAAATGTTCAAAAGCTACAATTGCATCGATCAAACAGAACAGCAGAAATAGCAAGGAAAACAACAGAAATAGCAAACAGAATAATAGAAATAGCAATCAGAACAGCGGGAATATACATTTAATCAAGTTTCATATGTGTATTAATTTTTTTCTAAAGGTACGATAAGATTTGTAAAATTTTGATTTTTCGTCAGTTTTCCTTTATATATTTTCAATATACAAATATAATATTTTGTTTTCATAAGTTTTTGCATTTTTTAGCTTTAAATAATTTAGAATAACTTGAACCACATCTTGTAAATGTTACAGGCAAATTGGATAAATTTTATATTATGATTTAGATAAATAAATGCAAAATAATTTAGATAAATAAATGCAATTTTCTCCATGTTCGTTTTTTGCATATATACTATATTTCGAAAGCCTAAGGCTTTCTAAAAAATGAAAGTAAATATGTGAAATTTTTTATGAATGTTCAGAAATACATGTTTTATTAAAATTAGTACGGAATTAACCATAAGGTGTGCAGTAATTTTTTTAAACGCCCAAAGTCACAATTCCTGCATTTTTCCGATTTTTTAAATGTTTTTGATAATAAAAATTTAACTACTGGTTACAGGAGAAAATTTGTACTAAATTTTATGTAGTATAAAAAAATTGTAAAAAAATCATATTTAAAAAAGCTCACAATTTTTAAGAAAATTTAAATTGAAAAACATCAAAAAAAAATTAACAGAAGAGTTATAAAGTACTATTTTGCATAAAATAAAAAATATTTAATTTCAAACATTAAAATTTATTGGAAAAAATTGAATGTACTGTGAATTGAATTAAATTTATCCTTGGATTTTTTTTTAAAATCATTTTAGAACATACGTTATCCTAAAAATCCTGTTGTAACATTGAGAATCCAAGCAACTCAGTCTATATATGATAATAATAATAATCCTATTAATAACATGATATTAGAACTATTAGATATTTAGCTTATGAGATATGAGAGCTGGAAGCACTTTCTGCAGCTATAAAGTTTCAGTAAAAAGCAAGCTAATAACTAATATGAGTCTTCCTTATTCTCCCCTTTTTTGTAGTTAATGTAATCTTCTTCGTTTGTGGCGTAACTCTAATGAATAATCGTTTCTTTATTTTTGTCTGTTTTATAAACCCAAATGACTTTTCATACACAATCTCTGGAGTCATGCCTTTTTATCATTGGATAAGATATATTGTTGACAGAACGCTGAGCAGAACGTCATTGAACCCTTATTAGAATGGACATAATATTAAAATTTAAATCTAAAATTTTGTTTTTAGGCATCTGCAACAGTTGAAAAAATTGTTCTAAATGTAGTAAGTAATCACACTTTATAGTGTTTCAATCATAAATGTATTATTGAAGAAATTTCTTCTTTATATAGTCTTTCTTCCTTATATAGTACAGAAATTCTTTATATAGTCTTTATATATTTTCCTGATTTTATTAGCCGAAGTCAGCAAAGTATTTTCGGCTCTCTAATATTTTTAACTAGAAAGTTCTATAATGTGAACTAATTTATCAATAAATAAAGCGTTGAATTTCATTATTTCAAAATACTCAACAGGTGCTTCAAGATATCGTCATAAGTTGAATAGTGAATCTTCTTTGAGATGACTATTATAATTATCTAAAATTGTAACAATAGAAGTGTCATAACTGTTAGTTTTGGTAGCAAAAGAATAGAACACTTTAGTATTGAAGATTTTTCTGTTAAAAATATTTTTCTAAATATTACTAGTAGTACTTGGAACTCCCTGTATTAATATTTAGATTTCATAATTTTTTTCAGCTATATATTTATTGACTCAACAATTTTTGTAATGTTATTTAGAATATTTTTTCATTTGGAAGTATGAATCGATTCATAAAGACTTAAAAATTAGCCATTAGTATGTGGTGATATCTTAATAAGCCAGTAACAGCCACTAGATAGTGTTGATCATTTTTGTTAAGTGGATATGTTACGCGACTGCGAACTTAACCGTCGAGAGTTCTACGCCCGGCCAATCCAATCCGCTACATTGGTGACCAGGACGTGATTGGTAAAATTGGGGACTTTAAACTTCATGCAGCTGTCGTGGCGCCATTTACACGCAAAAAAAAAAAAAAAAAAAAAAATGTCGCCAATCTCACTTGATGCCGTAACCAAAAAAAGTTGTCAGACTCATTTGACGCAACAGCAGCAATTCTCTCTCACATGCTTGACATAACGCTTGACGCTATAATATCGTTCGTCTCTCCAAGGACTCACTGGTATAGGAGTATTGTGGTGATATCTTAATAAACCAGTAACAGCCCCTGAATAGTGGTGATCAATTTTGTCTAGTGGTTATGTTACACGGCCACGAACCCAAACTTCGCTAGTTCGATTCCTGGTCAATCCAATCCACTACAGGTTCATAATTAGGATGAACATGTTGTCTAAATTTAAATTTAAAATTTTATTTTTAGACATCCACAAAGAGTAAAAAATGTCCGAAATAAAATAAAGAATTATATTTTATAATTGTTCAATCAATAAATGTACTGTAAAAAATATTACATTCTTTTTAAATTTCCCTGGTTTTACTAGACTTTTCAGCAAAATATTTTCTTGGCTCCAATATTTTCAACTTCAAAGTTTTATTCTATTGCGATCTAAAAACCGTAAAGCGTTACATTTCCTTAACTTAAACTATTCAGTGGCTGCCTTAAAGTACAGTTGTAAGTTAAATGGCTGATCTTTTTCAAGATACAAGAATAAACATTAAAAATTTTGGTATTCGAAGCTACATAATTCTGTTAGAATTAATTAGAGCATAAAATAATAGAACATTTAAGATATTTCTTTCAAGAATATTTTTCTAAATATGACTAATAGGACTGGGTAGTTCTATAAAAATTTAGTCATTGTAATTTTTTCAACAGTATATTTATTAACTCAAAAAACTTATTTATGAAATTTAAGCATATTTCCATTCAGAAGTTTAAGTCATATATCAACACCTAGAAACTATAAAGCCACAATTAGAATGGACGCTCTCTAGTTTAGAATTTCTGTATTAAGGAATGTTAAGGAATTTTTCATCCTATTAGCTTTAAATATAATTCAATGATTATCTATAATTTGACATTTCGTTTCATCATTCATTTCTGACCCTGAATTTGCTGATTAACAATCTGTGTGCGAGATTATTTTGACTTCTTTTAAGTATTATTTCATTATTTTGGACAATATATTGATTCTGCAAAGCAATAATAGAATTTATTTAGGTTACTTTTGGAAAAGAAGATGCATCAGTTTTTATTTTTTCACGTTTGATCTTGCGTATTTTTAAATCTGAATTCGAATAATCTTAGAAATATTTTCGAATTGTTTCCCTTTACAATTTGCCTGATTCATGGCCTTTTCCGATTTAATTGATTCAAGGAATAAAAATGAATAAAATATGTACAATAATTTGAAATGTTAGAATTTATTACCGATTAAAACTGTATCTACAGCATATATATAAGAAACTTTAGTATTCAGAAAAAAATATTGTTTAAATATTAAGTTCTGTATGGCTTTTTTAAAAGAAAGCGAATAAACCAAATTGTAAAAACAGATAGAACGCCAACATTCTTGTTTAAAAGGTTAAGACAAAGATAAAAACCTTTTTCTTTTAATAAATTTTAAAATTTTAAAATTTTGTGATAAAGATTAAAATTTATAAAGTGATAAGATTTTAAGGAGATATAGATAAAAATTCTTAATAATAAAGACAAAATTGTTTAATCATGTTTGAATCATGAGAAAAATTTTTTAATCTTAGCAAATTTAAAAGGTATTTAAATTATTATAGCATTATTTTGATCAGAACAATGTTACAATTTATTTTGTTATAGCCTGAAATATCTTAAAAATACTAGACAGATTTTTCCATAACACATCTTTTTTTGTTTTAAAACAAACATTAAGAGAGGATTGATACGTGTTCAAAAAAAAGAACATTAATTATCTGTTTAAAAAAGTAGTTATTCTTTGCTACAAAAACATTAAAAGTTGTTTCTTTTTATTTTACTTTAAACAAAATCCATTTGTTTAATTTGGAGGAATATCGTTTGGAGTTGAAAAGAATAACCGATATTTTTATTTTAAAACAGCTGATGTGTTTAAATTAATGTAAGGAAAAAAATTAAGAAATTTTTGTAAATTAAAACTTGGATTGTGATTACATTCTCGATCTTAATCCTAATATTGGATTTAAAATTAAAACAAGGTATAGAAAACTTGAGTACAGTTGTATGTACATTTCTTTCAGATGAAAGTAAATATTTACTTCAGTAATTGAATTTTGAATCAAATATTTAATCGGTTTTTAATTAGAATTCATTTTTGCTCAATTTTCTTGTACTGAGTGATATTAAGAGCTTGGGTTTTTATGCTTTTGTTTTTTAATAGTTGTATTATTTTAATATTTGTATTATTTTTTTTACTTTCAGTTACGGCTGTGATCCTGTAAATGTCACCATATTTCGAGATATTACACCGGAACAAGAAATAAATTACAATGATATGAGGCCGAGATCCAATTACATAAATTGGTAAGTTTTCCTTTTATTTTTTTTAAAGTTCGATAAAGTAAAAAAAAAAAAATGAAATCTACGATCGCAAATTTCAAGTTATGTGAGAGCATTATTATGTTTTAAGTCAACATTTGTCTTAATTATTTTATTCCTTAACCAATTTGAACCTATATATATGTATATAAACAAAATAAGCCAAGCAAAAAGAAACTTTCTTTTTTCTTTAAAAAATAATAATTTTAGCATTTTTTGCAATCTTTACAAAGAAACTAGTATGGAAATCATAGAATAATTCGGTTTTTTAAGATTTTCAGAAATCTCTATCTTCCTCAGGCCTAAACAAAAATATTAGACGTATGTTTGTGCGTGATATATCAAATAGAAAAATCTGGAGTTAAGTTAAAAAAGGATAAATTTAATTCGTAATTTTCAGACCAAATTTGTAGGTTTCCAATGATTTTGAATCCAACTGAAAGGAAATATTTATATCCCAAGCGTCTATATGTAGTAAGTATAACAATTCAAAAACACACAGACGTAGATGAATGAAATTTGCTATTTTGTCTTAACACCAAAATCTAAACAAATGTCAAATTTTAGCGACAAAAGAAGATTATGTTCCAAAATGAATAATTGGATAAAATATTAAAAGCGACTTGTTACAAAATATAGTACAAAAAAAAGTTAAAATTTTGAAGCCTCAAAATGCGTAGGCAATAAATTTAATCGCTTCTGAGACATCCATTTTTCGCTTTTAGTATTATCAGAAAAAATGCAGAAGGTAATAATAAGAAGGACATTTGATGACTTCTCGCTAACTTTCAACTTGATTTCTGTATTATTCATTCTTAGAATTCTTACGAATTGTCTTAATTAATTTATGTCATAAACCAGTTTAAACCGGGTTGAAACAATAATGAGACTATGATATTACGGACGCATCGATGTTTAGAAAAAAGCTGGGTTCCCCCCCCCCTCATCTTAAAATAAATAAGTCGAGTTGTAAAATTTTGTTAGCTAGAAAAATTGAAAATGGGAATTAAAACATTATATATATATATACTGATGGAAAAAAAATCCCAACACCAAGAAAAAATTATTGTGTTATTGTGCAGTAATAAAATTTTAGGAATACATTTGTCTAGGTGACATATTTAATTTATTAAAGTTTCAAGATCACAGGTAGAGCCATTGGCAAGAAGAGCCATTTAAAATGTGAAATGTTGGTACATTAGTAACCGGTGTAACCGCCAGAATTTTGAATGCAAGCATGCAAACGTGCATGCATTGTGTCGTACAGGTGTCGGATATCAGTTTGTGGGATGGAGTTCCATGCCTGTTGCACTTGGGCGGTCAATGCAGGGACGGTCAGTGCTGGTTGTGGATGATGCTGGAGTTGCCGTCCAATGATGTCCCATACGTGCTCGATTGGAGAAAGATCTGGTGATCTAGCAGGCCAAGGCAACATGTTGACACTCTGTAGAGCATGTTGGGTTACAATAGCGGTATGAGGGTGAGCGTTATCCTGTTGGAAAACACCCCCTTGAATGCTGTTCATGAATGGCAGAACAACAGGTTGTATCACTAGACTGACGTACAAATTTGCAGTCAGGGTGCGTGGGAAACCACGAGAGTGCTCCTGCTGTCATACGAAATTGCTCCCCAAACCACAACTCCAGGAGTAGGCCTGTGTGTCTATGCCGCAGACAGGTCCCTAGCAGGCGTTCACCTGGCCTCCTTCTAACCAACAAACGGCTATCACTGCGACCAAGGCAGAACCGGCTTTCATCAGAAAACACAACAGATCTCCACTGCGTCCTCCAATGAGCTCTAGCTTGACAGCTCTCACGTCGCAAATGGCAGTGGTTTGGAGTCAATGGAATGCACTGTGCAGGGCGTCTGGCTCGGAGTTGTCCTTGAAGTAACTGATTTGTAACAGTTCGTTGTGTCACTGTGGTGCCAACTGTAGCTCGAATTTCAGCTGCAGACGCAGTACGATTAGCCACAGCCATACGCCGAATACGACGGTCTTCCCTCTCAGTAGTACTACGTGGCAGCCCGGAACCTGGTCTTCTTGAGGCAGTACCTTCCCTTGACCACTGCCGCCAATACTCATGCACAGTGGATACATTCCTGCCAAGTCTTTCAGCAATATCGCGGAAAGAAATCCCACCTTCTCGTAGCCCTACAACACGACCTCGTTCAAACTCAGTAAGCTGTTGATAATGGCTTCTTCGTCTTCTCAGAGGCATCCTTGACTAACATTAACCCGCTACGTCAAATCTCAACTGTAAATAACAACCACGAACCTTACAGCGCTTATTTAAAGCAAACCTCATTTGCATGTTCATAGTATCGCTACTAGTGCCACACTTACGCGCGTAGCTCGAAATTTGAATCGACGTCATCTTTCAAATGTATAAATACGCCTACCAAATTTCGTTATATAGATATATATACAGAGAGAGAGAGCGATAGAGAAGCTTCATGATTGATTCAAACCCGTTTAAACTGTTAAATAATTGAAATTAATTAAGACAAATAATGACTTAAAAGTAATAATGTTCTCATATGATAACTTGAAATTTGCTATCATAGATTTTTCTTTTTTATATTTAATTCTTTTTTTTTTTAATTCAACTACCAATTTTTTAAAAGTTTTGCTGTTTGACTATAAGAATCTTTGTAAGTTAATAAGGGACGATTTTCAGTAATTTAAGAATTTAGTTCTGCAATGCAATAATTTAATGAGTTTTAATTTGTTTCAGCTATAAATTCTGAAAACATTCAAACTTCCTCAATTATAATTACTAGTTTTGTAACCAAAAATAAGCAAGCACCAAATTTTATACCTGGAACAATAAATTTTTATTCCACTTTATATTCCTGGCGAAAAAACTGCCATTCTTCTATTTGGATGTAACATAGTATTCTTTTATATTCTTTCAAACTTTCTAGAAAAAAAAACTTTTTGTGAGGAAAGAAAAAGAATAGTTCCAAGATAATCATAAGAAGTACTTGTGATTTTGAAGAGACAGAGCTCTCAAATAGTTTTCCGAGTTTTTTTGTTTTTTTTATTAGTGTATCAACTTTCTGTATTTTCGGCAGAATTTTTTGGCTGTTGTTAAGTTCGATAAAAAGAGCTGGATATTTCCCAGGTAGCTTAAAATTATTCCTTTGTTTGGATTTTCAACTATAAGATTAGCAAAAACTAGCGTTGTTGGATAGGAAAATTAAAAAATAAAAATATTTAATTCTAGCAGACTATTAAATGTTAAAATAACAGTTTCAGTTAGATTCCAAACGATTTTTTCCCTTCTTTTTTAACACTTAACAAAAGCAAAACTTATTCTGTTATTTCACTTATCGTTTGCAGAATATAATCATTATTAAACTTTCTTGTTCAATTCAATTAGGAATATTTCGTCTTATAAATCAATAGAAATATCTTCTCACATATTTCAATATTATATTCACCACATAGTAAAAAAATATTTTAAAAAAATCGAATATATGTTTTGAAGAATGCCATATCCTTAGAACCAATTTGCTCTAGAATTTCTCAGAAATCTGAGAGATAAAACGATTCAACTGTCGTTCATTCTTCGAATTTTGTAAAAATAATAATGACAGACATTTGCTAGAATCTTGACGCTAAATTCTCAAACCACATTTCATCTATTTAGTTAATAGTACTTGAGCATAATATTTTTTTTGTATACAAAGGAATGAACTGCCTCCTCTTGGATTTCTAGAAAGAATAGATAGGCAGATATAATTGGATTTATTGGAAAGAATATGGGATTAATAGAAAGATATAATTCCGAATATGTTTTTTATTATATAGTAATATTAAGTATACAACTAATTGAAATTTCAATATTGAATTTTTAATAATTAGAATGCAGTCTGTATTTCACGTATAAGAAAAGAAAACGACGATTTTACAGCTTAGCGAACTCGGTATATAGTTAGAAGTATCATGATATACGTTATAGAGATTAGTTTCTGGCTTTCATTTCATTTTAATTAAATCAATATCCTTTAAATAAAAATACGTCAAGCTCTTTAGTAAATTTGTTTTATTTCAATGTGTTTTTATTACAGGAATGCTGTTATTTGGGTTGACCGTCCTCTGACACTGTGGATTTTTCAAGTAAGTCACCCCTTTTAGAAGTTTTAGAAATGTATTTATCAAAAATGTCGACATTGTCAATAAATTATGTAGATAATTTTAAAAAGTTTATAAATTATGTAGATTGTTTTAAAATTTTTATAAATTATGTCGATAATTTTAAAATGTTTATAAATTATGTCGATAATTTTAAGATGTTTATAAATTATGTAGATAATTTTAAAATGTTTATAAATTATGTAATTTTTTAATGCATACTTTTAAGATCATAATTTTATTCAATAGTAATTTGTCCCCTTATTCATGTATATTTATTTACGTTTCCTCCGAAAACTGCCTATCTTGAAATACTCAAAAAACGTTACTCTACTTTTTTTGGTATTAAATTTGATTCTAAGATTTTAATTTTATGTTATTTATTTAATTTAACTATTTGCTTCCAAAATCTTTGAAGCTTTTATAACACCATGTATAGAAAAACAAAAGAAATCATATTGTAGTTTACAATCATTAAAGTGAAAACTATAAAGATATTTACTCAAAATTTAGTATAAAAATATTCTAAATAAAAACAGTGCTTTTATTAAAAATACTATGATAAAAATAAAATGTGTAAGTGCTAGTCTAAATTTCTTTAATTAAAAAAAAAAATTAGGTCAAATTTTAGCTTGATATGTGGAATTTTTACAACCTTTTTTAAAATAAATAATATACAAAATTTTACTAACATATTTCACTTCCAACTATTATAATTTTAATAGCACTGCATGCAATAATAACACTAACGATAAGATAATGATTTTCTGTACGTGGAAATACTTTTGAGTTTGACATAAATTTTGAACAATGAAAAAGAACTATATCAATAGTTGTAAACAAATATCCTTTTAACCTCATAATAATTCTTCAGAAAACTTTATTGTGAATTTATTTAGAGGCTGTAATTTAGAAATTTTTAGGAATTCTCACTTATTAATCCAAGAACTGAATATTCGTTATATTCCTTTAGCTGATGCGAATAAATTCTTGTGTCCCTCTTAAATTTTGTCATTATTATAATCGAAATATACACGGTGGCAATGAATGTAAAGATATGATAGAAAGCATAAAATATCCGAAGATCAAGCAAAAACGCTGTGAATTGTCCTTCAAAATTAAGGAACTGTTTCTGAAAAGAAAATTGAAAATGGAATTACATCTTATTCATTATTGCTATATTATAATAGATCTAAGAAATATATAACTTTCCAAAGTAACTTCCGATGTTGGGTATAAATAATGACAAAGTTTGGCCTCACTTTTTAAAATACAGTTGTAAATTAAGAGAATAAAAGCTAGAAATTTCTGAAAAAAGTGATATTCATCATATTGTTTTATACAGCCTAAAATTATAGAGTCTACATGTTTCACAGTCTGTTAAAAATTAAAAATGGGTTCTGTATTACAAATTTCACTGGGTTATTTCAGAGTACTATAGACAATATTCTAAATTACTCACAATGGCTTATTTCAGTAGTTGTGTAGTGTTAATAAAATCCGTCAGTCAACAAATTCATCAATTTTTTTTCAATCCATTGAAGGCAAATTCAAAACTCCATCAAACTTGAAAGTTGATTTATGCAAAATTTGCACAAATGCTTTCTTTCAACAAATTTATTTTATTTAGTTGAAGGAAATATAAGTAATTTGACGACTTTACTCTTTGGCTTTGAAGGGAGTTTTGCAACAATTTAAAAATAATTCTACATTAATCCATCTTTTCCCAATTAATCCCAAAACAATTTATTCCAAATTCGTGGAATGTAGTTTCACGATTCATTTCTACCTAAAATTGGACCATTTTCTGCACAATTAAATACAATAAATCTTAAACAGTTTCAAACTTTCAATTCTTTTGTTCGAATTGTGTTTGAAATCCCGTTTCATTAGCTAGGACAGAATAAATTAGAACGAACGATGGGATCCCATTTTCCCCACTCTATTACCTCAGCCATTGGAAACAGATAAAACTATTCTTGTAAAGTTGAATTGATAGCATTTATTTGAGAAGTAATGTGGCTTTAATTCTTGAAGAAATATCGCTTAGATTCCTAATTTGGCATTCAGTTTGGCTCTTTTATTTAATTTTAAATTTATATGTGAAGTGATAGGTCTGAAAAATGAACTGGTTAAAAAATATCCTGTTTCAGATTTTTGAAAGAAATCATAATTGCATAAAATAAATAATCGCAAAATCATAATCAAGATTTAACATAGTTTAAAAAATAATTTTTAATCCAAATTTTAATTAATTTAGCTAAAATTTCATTTTAGCAGCGCATTCAGTTTTATATAATCTTTTTTTTTATGTGATCTTGTGCGAAACCAATAAAAAACACATTTTTTATAAAAATAATCCATACTGAAAAGCCTAATGGTTTTTAAGATGTAATTTTTATGTTTCTTTTAACAATAAAATGCCCAATTGATTACCTTAAAATTTTCCTTCAAACCTTGATTATGCTATAATATTTCTGAATAAAATTTTATAAATGCATCTTAAGTGTAAAAAAATAACAAGAATCTGTTTAAAATTAGCAGTTGACAGAAATAATAAGTGCGCATAAGCAAATGCTTTCAAAATAAATTATTTTTAATCCAATAATTTATTTGAATATAATTATTACAGAAATTGAAATCTTTCATGGCCTACGATTTTATTTTTAATAAATAAATATTAAAATTTGTAAAAATCAATACAATTATTTACAAATTTAAGAACACTTACCTCAAAATATCAAAAAGAGAAAAAATTAAAATTGTTTAGAATCTCAACGCAACCTAATAGTGGAATATTTATAAATTTTTCTATTTCGAAATCGTCTGCATGTTTTCAATTATTTAGTAAATATTGAAAGATTAATAAAAAAGGAAGTTAAGAGTTGGATTGAAATGAAATAAATGTAATCGGAAAGTTAAAATTTGGAATTTTAAAATAGTATCAAAGAACTCGTTGTCGTGAATAATTTATTCTCTGTCAAAGCAAAAAAATAATAATAATAAAATAAATAAAAAACTATTAAATTATTAAACTGCTATTAATTTATAATTAATTGAGAAAAAAGCTAAAACCTAACCATGCCCTTAAAAAGTTGATTTTCATCTAACTTCTGTAGTTATTACAAAGAGGAATATGAATGTCTATATGTGTATGCAAGCTACAGTCAAACGTTTAACTTACAGTTACCAAAATTAGAATATATATATCGTCAAGGGTGAAAATGTACATATTAGAGGGATTATTTTTATGAAATTTCAATTCGTATTTTAATTAAAATTAAGAGAAAGTTTGATATTTTCCCGAATAACTACCAAAATTACATAACTGCGTAAAACTGCATTAATTTGTATAAAATTAATAAAGTTTTAAAAATAGTAACTTATCGATACCAATTTAACTGTATTTTTAAATTTTCATTATTTGATTCACCGATACTAATTTAACTATATAATCTTCATTTTCAAAATTGGAAGAAAAAAAATTGAATTTTGATATTGAGAAAATGAGAAAGTGAAGTTAAAGTTTGAAGATTTATTACTCTAAAAGTTATGTTTGTAACAGAAGTGTAATAATATCATGGAATTTGAATCCAATAGAATGATTTATATTTGCAAGTAATATCGCTGAAGTGCTATTAAAATGAAACCGCTTTGATGTCTAAAATAATTCTATGCTTAAAAATATTTTTTTAAACAATTATGAACACTAAATTATGCATTGTGTTTTATGAAACTAAATACATTTAATATTAAAATTAAACCAACAGGTTTCAAAAGTAGGTTGATAAAAAAAATTGGTGTGCAAAGTTTAATTGCATTCTACCAGAATGTTTATCAAGAAGATGTGGAACATAGATGACTTTAAGTTATATTAACCAGTTAATTGAACCTCTGGGGGATACCTCGTAATTGAGGATGAGATGATTCCGGCATGGTGGTTGGATCTCGCCAACCCGGTGGGTTCAATAAAAGAGGGGAATCTGACTCCTCCTATCTATGACAGGTCGTATTCTCTACTGGTAGAGCTGTACTGAGGCCGGTGATGGCTCTTAAGACTCAATCACAGTTTCCGCCTGTGTTTCTGTAGTGGCAGTTCGGTCATTCAGTATTTATTCCCGAGTGCCATCTGGCGGGACGGAGAGTCAGTAATATGGCTAACCTTTTAACTGTTTGGACTACTTCAGAAAATGCTCATCTAAATTGTGTCGCAAAACTTTAGATATGGAAAGTATACTTGCCAAACACAGAATATACGAATTATGAAATTATGTTGTAATTAAGTAACTTTTATTTATTGCAATAATCTCGTTTATTTATTTACTAAAACTAATATATATTTTTTGCGTATAAACAAAAAGAAACATATGAAAATAATTTATTTTAATTTGCTGTTAAAAAATAGCATTGAGCAAAGCTTGGTACAACGCATAATTTTAACTGTTTCTTTGACTACTTTCGACTTCGTCTCAAAATGTTTTTGAAATCTTGAATATGAATATGTTTGAGTTTTTACTAAAACTGTAATTATTAATCCTGACGAATAAACTTGTCACCGCACAAAATGTTGTACAGTTTCCATGACGAGTATATTCGTCAAAAACAATTAACTGGTTACGATAACACATACTTAATTTATTTTACTGATGAAATACAGTTTAAAGTTGTGAAAAAAGTGCAGTATTGGGTTTATGTTTTTATACAACATGCAGATAAATTCATTATTCAAACTGACTTCCCTAGTAAGATGGGTGCTTCATTTCGTGATATTTATCTCAAAAATATTTCCCAAAAGTCCTGCTTAATTAAAGATATATCGCAAATGTGCGAGTTGTACAAAGAGCTGGGAATTGTCACGAAATAAAGCGATTTCATTCAAGCTGCCGATCTAACGGTAATAATTCCATCGATTTTGTTGTGGGAGAATGGCAGCAGTGAGAAAATTTGAATGATGAATTTGCATCGATATATAATGCATTGTTGCGGCTTTTGTGGGATTTGACAAGAGTTTTACTCTGAACACATGAAGCAGGTGCGTTTTGAGGATTATTTGAAATATTCAACGATTGATTCTTTAACAATGAAGCCTTTGTGGTTTCCCAGGCTTTAAATCATGTTCTAAAAAATTGCGGCTTTCCTTATGATTCGAGCATAATTCCCAACACAATATAAAGTATGGTTCATTATGTTATCACGCAAAATGCAGAAGTTTAAGCAGTTAAACGCAGTTAGTTCAATTAAATTTAAGAATCCATTCTGGATCTTGCTGTCTATGCTAGCTGTCATGAGCATGAGCAGCTGCAACATCATGGGAATGGATTCTATTACACTGCAGATTTTAATGAATATCCACGTTCGATAAAATTCTGGAATTATCAGTAGTTTAGAATTAAGGTGGAGTCAAAAATGGAACTATATACTATACAAATAGAATTTGGTATAGTATATAGTTCGCACAGAATTTAGTATAGGTGTTCGTACAGAAAATAAAGATCTGTATTAGATTTGAGCGGAAATCATTTCTTTGAACTTACATATGAACATGGCAATTCAAATGGTGAGAGTGGTCTTCTCAAATCTTTCTCGCATACTCCCTAATAAACTTGTTATGCCAGAAAAGGGCTTATATGGTACTGGCGTGCAAACATTTACTTGTCATGAAATATTAAGCTTTGGTATTTATTTAGCATTTTTTACTTAATCTATTGTACCGCTCTTGGTACTTCTTTTGGCGAATTGTCCATGGCAAGCATTAATAATATCCGAAAAACGAATGTATGTTTTTGAAGCGTTTTTCTCAACCGAATAAAACCAAAATTTGACAAAACAAAATTGTAGTCACAAATTCTTCTACCAAATTCGACATTCGACATAGTTCGTTCGTCGTTCAAGCACTCATAGGCCTTTACAAACATTGAGAGGTCTTTGTAATTTTAAACATGGTATTGTCGATGTATATCAAAATTTCAGTCCAATCAATGAATAAAAAAGTAGTTGATATCATACCCGAATTTTTTTTCACTGTACGGTAAAGCTAAATATAAAGTTTTCCATATTTTAAAAGCTAATAAAATACGAAGTCAGGGGTGAGAAGTAATCCCATTGATTTGGTTGGATCAAAACTTATTTATTACATTCATGCCAGAAGATTAAACAGAAGAAATATTTAACCGCTTCCCTTACAAATTGTTTTGAAAGAAAATTGCAAAAAAACGTCACATTTTGTAAATTTTTTTTATCAAACACAAGGAAACAGAACAAAAAGAAATGTAGGTTTTAAGTTAAGTTTTTAATTTTGTATCGATGTAAAAACATCTAGTTTTAATATTAGTTTAGTATTCTGAGTTATCTCGGACGATTGAAGAAAAGTTAAATATTAGTATTTGTGCGATAGTTTTGAAATAAGGGACAACGCATAGTGATACTTGACATTCTGCACACTGGTATCTGGTCTCTTTTCTTTCTGGTTTACCTCTGGAATCTTTTTTGCCGAAGCGCAGAGCACACTGTCTCGTTGGATTTGATTCTGTTTTCAGTATCAGGAATCACTATCTTCACAATAAATATCTGAAAAACCATCGCTTCCGCTATCTTGCATCATCGCCGTCATTTTACATTTTTTCAACGCAACTATCCATTTTTATTCATTATTACACCACAAGCAGACGTATACTATACAATAGCGAAAACATGTGGCCAGTCTTCCCAAAAGAACCACGAAAGCAACAAAACTTGGCAGACTATCAATCAGAGCTGAGTATTTCCTTTCATTTCCCCCAGGCCGAGTAAATCCGTGATGAAACAAATCGTACTGATGAATTCTGATTCGCCCGAGTAATATATACGAATCCGAAATAACTCGATATAATCAGGCAAGCGGTTAAAGAATAATCTTTGACCTTATTTTATTAGCCCAGATAAATTTTTTCTACATTAGAAATTAGCCATCGCCCATTTAATATATTATTTCAATTACAATTTATTATTTACATATTATTCCAATTACAATTTATTATTAACATACTATTCAAATTA
>JAPMOQ010019781.1:931375-954656 GCA_026543055.1 Argiope trifasciata | reverse complement strand
CATATTATTCCAATTACAATTTATTATTAACATACTATTCAAATTACTAATCATGATAATTTAGAAATGTTCCTGAAAATATGAAATGATAACATTATACAAACTTAAGTTAAATAATATTTCATGCATGTATATAACATCATAAATCCTGTTATGCTATATTATTATTTTAACAAGAATTTACGTCAAGTTTGACCTTTCTGCCAATTATAATCATTCCATTAAATTAGATATTGTCGATACTGCCTAAGCGAAATTAATATATCATTTCGGAAGCTGTATTAAAATATAGAAAGTCCCCGTTAACGCCTTTTACACGCTGTTAAACTTTTCTAATATGGCTCACTAATTCTAATTTCTAATTATTGATTATTTATTTCGATCCACTAACATTATAACGATTCTTTATTTTATTTGGCATTCCTGAGCTAATTAGTTTGAATTTGTAATTGTCGATTATTTATTTCGATCCACTAACATTACTATTAACAGTTCATCATTTAATATTTGGCATTTCTGAGCTAATTAGTTTAAATTTGTAATCATCGCTTATTATTTTCGATGCACTAAGGTTAATATTAACGATTCATCATTTAATATTTTGCATTTCTAAGCTAATTAATTTAAATTTGTAACTGTCTATTATTTATTTCGATCCACTAACATTACTACTAACGATTCATCATTTAATATTTTACATTTCTAAGCTAATTAATTCGAATTTGTAATCATCGATTATTATTTTCGATCCACTAAGATTAATATTAACGATTCATCATTTAATATTTTGCATTTCAAAGCTAATTAGTTTAAATTTGTAACTACCGATTACTTATTTCAATTCAGTTGCAATGTTCTTTACCCATTTTCATTCAATATTTGGAATATAATATGATGAGTACTTTAAGTTAGAATCATATTATTTTAAAGTACAGCCACTCTCGGCCTCAATCATATTGTTACGGATTTTCTATCTGACGGGTAAGTTTACATGTAATGTTATTTAATGATATAAACACAATGAACAGTCCTTTAGCAGACAACAACGAAGATGTTTATTTACATGAAGACAGGACAGCACAAAGACAACAAGTATTTATTAACAGCCGAGACGAGTACACAACAATGACAGTAGCCCACAAGTAGTGAGCACGTCCATAGTACTCAAAGCGGCCAGACAGGATTCAGCAGGAGAAGGGATCCTTGGAGCCTTGCTCTACGGTCTCTCCAGACGGTTGAAATACTATCCACTGTTCCTCACTTAGTTGCGTAACTGGCTACAGTACTTAACACTACATCCTCAATAGACAACAAGGCACACAGCTCAGGTCAGCACTTGCTTGACCTCGCTGTCTTCTAGAAGACTCGCTATTTATCATCGATTCCGACTGCTAATGCTGATATCTCAAGACTGCCGTCCTTTTATAGTTTCCAGGAGGTGGACTAGAAACTTCTAGACCAATCATATGTATCTCAACACTTATTGAACATATAGACCAAATTCTCGAAGTTGCCAAATTAGTCTCCAAACGGTCGCCAAGCTCTGGGAACACTAATGCGTCATCCAGCAGCCTCCAATAATAATTAGTATCCTTTTTTCCGGTGATGGAATCAACTATGCGTTCTACGCAACAACGGTTCTATCACCGGATTCGTAACAATATATTTACTTCGAAAAATAAATACCAAGATACTCAAGTTTAGATTTTGAAATATCTAAATTTGATAATGGATTAAAGTGTAACAAAAAGGCTTAAATAGCCTGAATAGAAATTCTTGTATTTTATCAAATAACATTATATTTTGTAATGTAATACCAGAAATATCAGTTCATTTGTATCATTACCAATTTTTTCTTATGTGAAAATCAATCCATTCTATTAAATATCGCAATTTATTTAGCAAGACTCAAGCATACTTTAATTCAATACATCTGTCGAAAATTCCGGATGTGATAATTGAAATTTTCTACTTATTAAAATTAAATTATGTAATTTTATTGCTCTAATACATTCTGAATGGTGAAAGGTATTTTTAAAGAATCAAAAACTTTAACTTATCAATACTTTGGTATTACAGCATTATGAATTTCAATAAAACCAAAATTATAAGAATATAAATAAAGCTAAGAAAAGGAAATGAGAAAAATATCTTAATTTTGCATTATTTTTTCTTCTCGGTAATGATAATAATCAAACAAATAATTTAAAATACAAACACGCTGAAAAGAGAGACGGAAAATGATAATGAAATCTGAAAGTTTGCTGCAAAGAATGCTATTAGAATTTGAATTATATAAAAATTATTTTCTTAAATCTTTATATCTAATTTGGCTTCTTGCCAAATCAGACAAGAAATAAAAATTTTCTGTTGTCGTGAGTCAACATTCCTTACAATGGAATCAGTGAGGAAAATCTTGTCTTTTGAGTCTTTTGAGGATGACAATTAAATAAATATCAATGAAAGAATCTATTCGATTGTTCTTTTATTGAAATAGAAAAAAAAATCGAATAACAACCTCAAAAGTGTTTTTAATGTAATTAAAATGATGTATACAGGACTTTCAATTTTGCTTCTGAATATTTTTAGGAAAAAGTGATAATTAGAAGGTGTGAAAATTTCGCAAAATTAATTAAATCTTATCAGATATTCAAATTAATTTTTTTAGATCGATAATTGACTTTTTCTGTAACGTTGAATATCTTTTTAATAAATAGTTCTGGGTATAAATTTTATAAATTTGTTTTAACACTGCAATGCTAATTCAAAAACTTTCATTTATCAGAATTATTTTATTATATTATTTCATTTATCGTGATTAAATTTGGCCTTTAATTTTTAAGTTTATGGTCAAACATTGGTTTTAGCTTCTTAGCTAAAACCAATTGAATAGATTGGTTTTAGCTAAGAAAGACAGCTAAACCAATCAAACATTGCTTTAGCTGCTTTGAAGCTAAACCAAACATTGGTTTTATCTTCATGAAAAAAAAGAAATGCTGCTTAGTATATAATCAAAAGATAAATATTATTATGCTTTTAATTTGATATTTTTTCCTATGAAGATATTTTCTATTCCTTTTAGAGTTAAATTCCATCAATAAAGTAATTTTCATGTGCATTTTTTAATTTCTAAGAATGTTATCTCAAAAAATTTTCGTACTAACGAAACCGTTGCAATAATGGTTATTCTAATGATTCTTAAAAATGATATATGAATTAATTTAATTGTAATATAAATTCAAAATTATATATAATTGCATAATTAACTATATTATACATCATTATTATCAATATAATAATATAATTAATTTAATAAGAAATTATATATAAATCATTAATACAAGGGATGTTCAATTTAAATCATTACAATTGATGTTCAATTTAAAAGGTACGACACTGTGGGCACAAATGAAGACTTTATTCAAAGTATACATTATAGACGTGAGCACAGCAATCCCATTGATTCACGAGCTGATTAGTTTAGTTTGGGTTAGTTATTTTAACGTCCCGTTGTAAAGCAACACTAGGGTTATTTTGGGACGGACCTCGTCATTTTGAACCACGGTCAGATGACGAGCCCGACATGTAAGGTGGCACCCCCCTCTCCACAATACCAGCGGGAGGACATTTGGCCTGACAGATGTAACGTGTAAGAGGCCCTCTCACGCGACGGTCCTTCTGTGGAATCCAGTCACGAACCTGAAACCCTCCGGTTCCAAAGCCGAGACCCTACCATCAGGACACCGCGTCCTTGATTAACGAACCGAAGAGACTTGTTCCCAGAATTCTTGTGGCCATGACGAGACCAAGTTCTTCACAGAGTCCTTGAGTTCGCCGTCCCAGGTCCTTGTTGAATTTCTCCAGCACAGAAGAATGTTACGTGACATTCAGGGATAAAATTAAAGACTCCGGTGTAGGTCGGAGCATGTGCAGAGTTTCTTATAAAACGCGCCGTCGAATTAACGTGGAAAGGCATGTGCAGACAGCATGGCATTCCCATTAAATCCGATGTACATTAGGAGATACTCCGAAGACTACGCAGGTCTATCAAGATCAAAAGACCTCTGCTTTTGCTCTTGATGCAAAAGATGGTGAATGTGGTTCTGCTCCATAATGATGCACGTTCCCTACTCTTCAGGATTTCAGGTTTGGAACCGGCCATGTTCAAGTGGGATTAGCTCTATCATAAGCCCAAAAGCCCGGACATATCACCCTGCGATTTTCATGAGTTTAGTCTCCTGAAAACACATCCGAAGGGAAGCGCTTCTACTTGGACGGTGAACTCAAGGACGCTGTGAAGGATTGGGTTTCGTCATGATCACGGGAATTTTGGGAACAAGAAATCATTCGGTTCGTCAATCAATTTGATCATTGCGCTTAGGTGTATGGCGTGTTCTTCGAATAATGTCTTTATTTATAATCATAATGTCATGTCGTACGTTTTTATCTGAACACCTCTTGTAATGCAATTGATTAAATTTGAAAAGCTGTATTTCTTGAATGAAATTGTTTGCCATGCCCATGAATTCTCGTAAGACAGATTTTAATCAAATTAATTGTCAAATTGAGAGCCTCAACATGTATTTCTCAAAGAATTGAAATGAAATTTCTTTCTCAATTAAAGCCACAAATCCAACTTAACCGGATTAGTTTCAACCTTTTACAATGGCTGAAACTACATCGAGGACAAATGGGAACCCATTGTGTTCACCTATTTATCATGCCCAAATTAATGAAATGGAACTTTAAACGCCATTTGGCTGCGAAAAGAAAAACTTCTGAAAGGAAAAGTTTGGACTTGTTTGGGATTTATTGTCGCCATTGAGTTGGAAATGGCGAACTTTCAATTAGAAATAAGTCGAGAAACTGCGTTTTCGGAAATTCAAAATTGACTGCGCTTTGGAATTAATGAAGAAGTAAATAAATTGCTGTAAAATATTTAGTAAACCGAACGGAAATCTAGTTAAATAATTTACATTTCGTAAAGTAAATCTGTTGAATAAGGATATTGGGCAAAATCTTAAATCACATAATAAAATTAGTTTATCGGTTTGGTACAGATTAAAATTTTATATGATAATATAGTTTGTATTATAGCACTATGATGTTATAAATTAAGGTATTAATTTTATATTTGATTTTAAATTTCAGATTAATATGATTAATAGATTTGTATTTATGATAAATAAAGTTAAATATTAATCCCATCGGCATCCTAGCATAGGGCTAGCGCGTCTTTATCGTGATCTTGGTGTCCATAGTTCGAATCCCATTTCGGGGCTAATTGTTCTTGTTCCCCTGTGTTCTATTTGTGAGGTGTATGAATATACCTCCCTTGTAAAAAGGGTCGTGCAAGCGAATGTGAAACATGAAGTAGCTAAGTCGTACTCTTGGCTCTAGTTGGTGCAACTGAAAAAACAAGAGACACTCACTCGACTTAAATCGTTGACAGACGCCTGTCAGTGGGATTTTAAAGTGTCATGATTTGCAACGCAATAACAACAACGCATATGTTAATCTCAATATTTTTATGGTTTTATTTACTACTCCACAAAACTTAGTATATTTTGCTGATATATGATTTTTTGGAAGATGTTAAATATTTGTTAATGAGGCTATAGTCCGAAAAAAGGAAATCCAAAATATGATAAGTCAATGTGTTGTATTTCTTCAACATTGCTCGCAATACATTTTTTTATTGCTTTAACTGTATTTGAGAGTGCCTTAATATTGTACAAATTGGATTATTTAATAACATCTACCTAATTTAATTATGCAAAAAAGTATATCAGTTAATTTAAATGTAACAAAATTTGAAAACTATACATGATATTCACACTACTATGTGTATTATTAAGCCCATTTCATTGGCGAACAATAGTAACGAAAGAACAATAGCTAGATTATTAGCGTTAGATATTTGGCGATTAATAATTGGGGAAGTGATTAATAATCCATACGTAATCGAATACGTATTTTGAATTTCTAACCGATTGAAGCTAATGATATGTCATAGATCTACAATTGAGGATACAAGATGACATGTGAAATTTCATTAATTTAAGTCATTGCGTTTTTGAGCAATCAATTTTACATCGATACAAAAGAGCAAATCGATAGACGATCACCCTTTTGATGTACTTGACTCAAAATTAATCACTGTTTTACAAAATCAAATCTATGTACCGAATTTTATTCCCAAAGTTTCAAGGCGCTATTTCATTATATTGTTTGCTATCGGACATAATTTCAAAAATGTATATTTTAAACTCAGAGTGGTCTGAAATGTGGAATATTCATCAAAACGTCGAGGTTTTCTTCTTCTTAATAATAATTATTTAAAGTTGCTTTCCTTTGTCACAATTATACCATTCTTGCCCGTGTCTCATTGACTGCTATGGAAGAACTCTTTATAAGTATTTTTAGTGCGTTCACAAGAACATAGAAAATTAGGCGTTAAGATAGGTTTCAGGAAATGTAAATAGAAAGAATAATTTAGAAGTTTTTACTTGTAGCATACAGAAACTAGTTAAATTTTCGTATGTCATATTAAATTACCACATGCGGCTATCGAAAGTATGCCAAGACTGCTAACACACTCAAACATATAGGAAAGTGGCTTTGTGAACAAATAATACTTCTTTGTTTCAAATTTGTTTTGCTTTCATTGTTGTTTATAAACTATTTATAAATATATTTCACCTGCAAATGTATTAAAAAACATTGCATTGCAATCATCAAAGGACTTAATCTGAAATTCAATAAATACTTCTAAGCAATGACAAATAAATTTCCAAAGATTGTGCGTCATTGAATTTAAAAAGAATTACTTTTTATTTTCTCGTGTTCAAAGCAAAAAGAAAGTACTGTAATTGCTGAAAAATTTCGAACTCATGACTTTTACGCATCTCTACGTTTTAGACTTCGATAAGCTCGAAAATAATTTCGAAAAACGCATTTTCCGAATGTTCTTCTTCCAGGCTGTCTTTAGTTTAGTTACTCTAACCACCAGGTTTCAAAGTAACACCAGAGCTATTTTGGGACGGACCTCATCATTTTGAACCGCGGGTGGATGAGGTGGGCGGCATTTGAATAGGTATTCCCCTTTCCAAACTTCCACGCCACACCAGCTAGATGGGGTTTTACACGGATTAATTCTATCAGACCGCTTACACGATGGTTCTTCTGTGGAATAGGGTCTCGAAGCTGCAACCCTTCGGTTTTGAAGCCGAGACCTTACCCACAGACCGCCGTGGCCTCTTGTTTTTGATGGACTTGCGTAGTCTTCGGAGTGTCCCTCAGTACACATCGGAGTTAATGGTTCTTCTGGGCTCGAGGAATTCAAAAAGTTGACATACTTGATGGGCCCTTTCTATAATAGCCTATTTAGGGACGGACCGTAATTTTGAACCACGGTCAGATGACGAGGACGACACCTGAACCATCAACCTCCACTCCTCTGCACGCCACACCACATAACACCAGAGGGATGGCGTTTGGCCTGACGGATTTAACGTGTAAGAGACCCCCTCACACGACGGCTCTTCGGTGGAATCGAGTTGTGAAACCGGGAACTTACCACCAGGCCACCGCGGCTCCTTCAGGTTGTGACAAAAATAACGCAGAAACGCGCTTTAGCAGAACGAAGGAAATTTGGTATACGGTCTTTACACCAAATTTGTAGATTTCTATCAAAGTGTAAAATCTATTCAGAGGAAGTCTGTGTTCAAATGAAATTAACACGATAGAATGAAGAGAGATAGACAAAATTAGATATACAAACTAAGCATCTACTGTGTATTTACCTATCATATTTTGTGCTAAATCCAACAAAGATTTGATTGTGTGTCGGTCTGTGTTTTCAGAAACCAATCGCAAACAAAGATAACTCAAAAATACAACGACATGAGCATATCAAATTTAGCTTGTAATTTCTAACTACAAGTGTAATTTTGTGTCAAAAACATAAATTCGAATTTTAGATAACCGCAGACCAGGAATTATTCAGCAAAAACAACAAAAAAAAACACCATCACTAAGTATCTCAATAAATGTGCTAAATTTGAACCAAAGATTAATATTTCATGTCTATTATACATATCTTAGTATCCAATGTCACATAAGACGTTCTCTAAGTTAACAATGTTATTGAAAAATACAAGAGGAATTTTGGAGGATATCAATATCACTGGTTAAAAATAAGTCTCAATGTGAATAAGTTGACTCAAAATCACTACTTATAATAGTAATTCATAATCATTTGTAACTGATGCAATTTCTTTGAATGGCCCTGTATATTGAACCAACTTAAAGTCTTATCTTATACCTGAAAATCTGACAACCTTCAAGAGATAAATCGTTTCCAATAGACATAACTTCCGATATAAATGTAAAACGAAGCATGACAATTGAATTAAACGCCGAATTGAAAACTTAAACTGGTCCTTATTCGGGAATTAAAACCGCATGTCTGCCTTAATAAAAGCCACAGATCCAACTAAACTAAATTAGTTTTATCTGTTTCCGATGGCTAAGACAATAGAGAGGACAGATGGGATTCCATTGTTAATTCTAATTTATCACGTCCAGGTTAATGAAAAGGGACTCTGAATGCGATTTCAGCAGTAAAAAAAGAAGAATAAACCGTAAGGAGAACTTTTAAGTTATTTAAAGTTCATTGTTGTTAGCTGTACAGAAAATGGTTGAATTTCAATCGGAAATAAATCTCGAAAACAGAATGTTGAATTGTTTTTGGGAATTAATTGTTGGAAGACGAATTAATGCAAGATTCCCTAATAAATTAATATAAATTCCCATAAAACAAAATTGAAAAGTAATTATTTCACATTTCCTGTACTGAAATCCATTAAACTTGTTGAAAGGAACATTTGTAGATGATTTGAAGAACAGGATAAACTAGATTTTGAAGTATTATGGAAGTTTCGAATTTCCTTACACATAAAAGCATTGTGGTTCTCTGATGGTTTGATGATGGTTTTACCATCATGAACAGCATATTTATAGTTTTTTTTTATTGTAAATGATGCAGCACCTTTAAAACTTTGTAGTCACCATAACAAATAATGAAATATTTAAAAGTTGATAATGGGTTTACCATTGTGATCAGCATATCTATAGTTTTTTTTATTGTAGGTGATGTAGCAACTTTAAAACTTTGCAATAACCATAACAAACAATGAAATATTTAAAATTTTTGGAAAATGTTTATGTAATTGAAATTGAAAATTCATTTCTAATTTACATACTAAAGAAATTCTAACATTTAATTAATTATTTTGGAATCTGTCTACATATAATATAAAAGTACTGCCTCCTCCAGTTCATATTTTCAGATTTTTTTTAAAATTATTATTTTTTATTTCCTTTCTCCGTTTCTTAAATTTCATTTCGCCATAACTGTATTCTGAAAAACTGTGATAATGCAAAGAAATACATTTTCCAATTTTAGGACGAACCCTTTTTTAAATCACGGAAAATTCATGATTTTAATTGCAAATATCTTCTCCAACTTTAGAAATAAAACTTTTTTAATAATTTACGATAAAACATTTTCCTTATTTCATTTTAATTATGATATGGCATACATTTTTAATTTGACATTTCGAACAATGATTCTAATTTTTAAGATTATTTTGACTTCTTTACCGCTAGGTGCTCTGTAATCTGTTTCAACAAACTTAGCATAGTCAATTTACAATGAGCACATATTCCCTGTCTTTACGAGATGCCATTATTAATGGAAAGGACATAAAAGGATCTTATCGATCTACTTTGTAGATGCATGACCTTATATCCCAACCCCCCTCTCTTTCACACACACGAAAATGGGCCTTGAAAAACTACATATAATTAAGGAAAATTAGTTCAAAAAATTTTAATTATTTTTTGCGAAATGAAAAAACTAAATACTTAGCGTATCAATTAATTGTTTGCCTAGTTATCCCGAGTTATCTAGGATTCGTATATGTTTGCAGTTAATTATTAAACCGAGAAAACTAGGGCGAAGCAGGATTTGTCATTACGATTTCTTTTATCACGGTTTTGCTCGACCTGTAAAATATGAAAGGAAATATTCAGTTTTAATTGGCAGTTTGCCAAGTTTTGTTGGTTTCCCGGGTTTTTTTGTCGGGACTTATCAAGTGTTTTCCCTTTTGTATAGTATACATTTGCGTGTGGATTAGTAATGCATAAAAAACGATAGTTGCGTTGGAAAACAGTAAAATAATAGCGATGATGCTAGAGAGCGAAAGCGATGATTTTTCAGATAGTGATTCCTGCTACTGAAAAAAAATCAAATCCAACGAGACAGTGAGCTCTGTGCCCCCATAAAAGATATTCCAGAGGTAAACCAGTAAGAAAAGAGACCTGATACCAATGTACAGAATGTCAAGTATCACTTTGTGCTCTCCCAAAAACTATCTGTTTCAAAAACTATCATACAAAGACTAATATTCTACTTTTTTTCCTTCGCTAAAGAAAATCGGGAGAGTAAACCAATATTAAAACTAAATGCTTTTACACAAAATAAAGAATTAAAAATTAAACTTAAAACCTACATATTTTGTTTTGTTTCGTTTCCTTATGCTTAATAATAAATAAAAATAAAAAATATGATGAATTTTTACAATTTTTTTTCTTGTTAAACAGTATTTCAGTGTCATAAATAACATTGTAACAGTTCTGCAATAAAAATAAAAGCCACCTTTTTGCTAATATATGTTTTACAATGCTTATATACATGAACGTGTGTGTAAATTTTAGAATTATTCATCCATGCAATAATCTTTTTTCCAAATTTCCTTTTTTATTCTAATTCTTGAACCGCTGTTGAATATTAATCTTTTCCACAAATATTTATCTAAAAGTATTGGATTTTTTTCCCCAAAGATTCATAGTTGCCTTTTGCAGCAGTTACGTGAGACTTTTAAATGGAAATAAAAATGTAAAGCTAAATGATTAAAGAATGCATTATAGGAAAATATATAGTGCAAACTATATGAATACTTTTCTTGAATACATATTTATAATTTATATGTTCAGTGAAACAGTGAAGTTATGAAACAAAATATTCCTGCATGTTTGAAAGATTAAACATTTGATGTGAAATTAAAGATGTTTCAGAACTGAATCGTTTTGAACAATACGATAGTTTTCTTCAAAATATAATTTTGTAAAACGTTTAATAGAAGATGAGAAATGTTTTTTTTATATTAATGTTCTATAAATATAAGAATGGTAATTAATTATTAGCGAAAAAAATCTTTAAATATTTATGGAAATATAAGTTTTCTTTCAAATTCTAGTTTATTATGAATATAAAATGTCTAATATTTTGATATGCCACAATTAATATATTATTAAAAATTATTTATCTATTAATTGTATATTATTATATATTATTTAATATATTATTATTATTAATTAATATATTATTATTAACGCTTAATATATTATTATATTTTATTAACTGTACTATTTTTCTCTTCTTTAGACGGTGCTAGCCATTGTGAGTCTATCAGAAGCCTTACTTCTAGTGTATTTAGGTTACAAAGTGAGTATAAAATGATAATTATTAAATATTAACTGTTATTAATTAATATATAGTATAGTTATTTAATTTAATCTACAAATTCCTTAATATTGTAATGTCTGAATCCTGACCGATCAAATTAAGAGAGTAGAATTTCAGACAATTCGTTTATTTACTGCCATATATGTACATAAGAACAACTTGTTCTAATCTAGGTTAAAATATTTGATATATACGCCATTTGGAAGTTAATCATATTTACACAACAGTCGAAGGTTGAAGGTTTATCTTGATAAGAATTCCTTATCAATTCGGAGAAATAGCACCACAAAAATTGACAGGTTATTAGTTAGCAGTCCGCTAATCAAAAACCTCAAAAAACTTCAAAAAATCTCTCTCAGTTTTATCGCTCTCCCATCACCACTTTCTCATTTCCCATTCGTCCACTTGAGCTCTTCACCACCCAATAATTGTTCAGCGAAATGACCTCACTCTGAACCGTAACTGACCGTTCCGAAACACATGTTAATGATAGTCCCTTCACAATGGGAAACATTTGGCACACAGATGGTTTGGCACTCCTTTCCCTTGAAGGTGCAATGAATTTCTCTTAAACTATGAACCTCACCTGTGGTCTTTCAATTGACGTCACTAATGACCAATTGCGACAGCACTCGAAGAGAAGAAGATCCACCATCTGGCAATCTGGAGACATTTAACAGTGGAGGGTTTTAACAGGTGATAACAGCTGGTGGGAAATGTCACTTATCATAAATGGGACAGGGGAACTTTACAATAGCAATGGGTTCGTTTGTGGGTATATATGTAAAACAATATAACTCAATAGCAAATGTCGATGGTTATTTAACATGATGATACGAATATACAGACGACAAATACACAGCCAAGTCGTGAAAACCCAAAATACAGCAGCCCACTAGTAGTAATCGGTAATTACCACCAACTCAAAAACACAAGGTGCCAGCAGAACTCAGCAGGAGGAGGGAATCAACGAAGCTATTCTCTACGGTCTCTCCAAACGCCTGCAATTCCCTATTGTCTCCTCGCTTTAGCTGTATCTAACTGCCAATTCATTATAACACGACAAGCTACTCCATTCATGACTCAATGTTGCTTCTTCAATAAACTCCAGGATTCGGCATTGTTCATTGCTCAGTTCAGCAGTAACTTGAGCTCCGCCCAACGCTTATTTTAAGCTGAACTGGTCCAATTAATTCACCGTTGACTCGCTATCGACTTTAAACCTCTCACCGACTGTCTTTGGCTAGCAATACCGGTCTTTTGAGGAGCAAAATACTTTTTGAAGCCAGTATCATCCATTTTGTCGCCAATTCATCGCCAAGTTTGTACCTAGTCCCATGGCTCAATGATGCGGAATCCGATCAACTTCCAATAATATTGAACGTTAAACGGTTTTTCCCTACGATACAGCAAACCGTGCTAGGAATCAACTTTACAGATTCGTAATAATATTTTTAAAAAGTGCATTTTTTTTAAAATTATAAATATGAAACTCCTGATAAGAATTGTCTTTTGTAAAAGTGATTGTAACGATAAAATTACTTAATATCTATAATTCATTGTAATAAGTAACAATATACTATTTTATTATCGTGTACACAGAAAACAATTATTCAAACATATGAAAGTAATTTTATAAAATAAAGGCAAAATTATTTAAATTTATAAGGAATTATAAACTGCATCTAAACTTAATTTCGAAATATTTATTAAAATGAGATGAAAAAATTTAAAAGAATAAAATTGGTCAGAAAATAAAGCTAAATATATATTTAATTTAAAAGTGGTGTAAACGCTTTTGAGCGATAATATGCTCTGGAATAAATAGGAAAATGTTAAAATTTCGATGAACTTCAAATTAATGAAAATTTCAAAATTTTAAACACCTTTTCGTCTAAAACAGAAACACATGTCAAATTTTACGACTTCAATTCACCGATTTAATTTTCTTAATTTTTTAAATATATTTAGATGTGTTGTTTGAAAATAAGATCAAATATTTTTCAACTAAAGTGAGCTGATACTATGTTACATGATAAAAATATGATTTAATAAAAAATAGGTAATCTTTAAAAGTAAACACTCCAAGCTGCGAAAAACGTGAGATGCAATAGAAAGTGTACTGATTGCTGATCAGCGAAAATAGTGTGATACGCAGCTAGAAGATTAATCTTTTCTAACGCTATTTTTTATCACGCAATTTACAGAAAAATACATTTAAAAAAAATAACAATCAACAGTTTTAGTATGAAATCCATACATACAAATAAAGGCAAAAAATGAGAAATTTTATTCGAAATTTAGTTGTTTTATCAATTAAAAAATGTTAGAGCCAATGTCCTGGCATAGGGGCAGCGAGTTTTCCACGTGATCTGGGCGTCGTGGGGTCGAGTCTTGATTGCTCTTCATCTGTTAGGTGTGTGAATGTACACCCCTATAAAAAAGGATTGTGCAAGAGAATATCCCACACGAGTAGCTAAGACGTACTCTTGGCCCTAGATAGCGCTACTGAAATAACTAGCTATTTCTAATTTCACTAATTCACTCTATAACTAATTATTTCACCAAACAAACTACGAGTGTCGACAGGTTATTTTCTAATTTTCGTAAATTCCACTATTTATCTAGTGCAAAAATAGAAAGATTTGTTACAATTGGAGATAGGCGAGGATTGAACTCGCGACTTTATGGTTCGTAGCCAGATAACATGACCACAAGACAAAAAGGATCACCCAATTTTGAGGTTTTTATCTAGATTATAAAGCTTCCACTACAGTTTTAGTTTAGTTTAGTTATATTAAAATTCCGTTTTAAAGCAACACTAAGGCTATTTTGGGATGGATCTCATAATTTTGAAGTGCGGTCAGATGACGAAGACGACACCTAAGTTGACACTCCCTCTTCCTGCCATACCACACCAGCGGGAGGACGTTTGGCCTGACGGATTTAACGTGTAACAGACTCCCTTACACGACCTTTAGTGGAATCGGATCTCGAACCTTGAAACCTCCGGTTTCAACTCTCTCCAGAGTTCTTACTACCAGGCTACTACGACCCCATTTCCACTATTATACAAACATTTTTATTGACAAACCACTTTAATAGAGTCGATAATCATAAGACAAAATAGCATAGTATATCATGTAACAACAAGCAACAACAATTTATAACAAGCGAATGCATCGCACTACATCCATTATTGAATAAGAAAAACTGCATTTTTCTCTCAAGTTTTCGATTACACAGACAATCTGGGATCTTCTTTTCTTCTGCTTCTATTCTCATCTGTTATTTTCTGAACGCAGACTTGGATAGAAGAGTTCAAGGCAGCAATTCTTTGAAGATCGTTACAGTCGTGACTGTCTCCCATTTTTCGATTACTGAATAAAGCATTTTGTGCTCTAAAACATAAAAAAGGAACGGGAATGTATATTTTAGATGCCTGTCTTCGCAGTGATTGAATCAAAATTCGACGCAGATCTTCAATTTTGATTGTAGAATCCTATTTATTTTTAGTGTCTGCATTTTTGAGATAAGGTGTGCACATATATGTGAATATATAGAACAACAAACGCCTACCATCTTTCTTATAGATTTGGTACAAAATTTAATACATATCTACAATTCTGTTGACTGTTCTGTTTCAAATCTGTATACAAAATTCCCTTTATATTTCCTGTGTCTTAAAGCATAAACAAATTTTCCGACAGAACTCTTAGATATAAACCTGTAGAATGAGTGTTAAGGTTACATGCCAAATTTTAGCTCAAATCTATTTTGAGCTATTGTGTTGAAAATGACACTAACACACTCATTTTCGAAAATATAGTATTTTTTCGGACTCAGGTAATCTAAAAATGTGGATATTTGTTAAAATCTGGACAGGTTTTTTTTTGAGAGGGTGAGTTGTTTTATTTTTTCTTAGTATTGTTAGGAATCTGTAATATTTTTTTCGAAACACATGTAGTTATAGCAAAAAAGAGAGTTTTTCAAATATTTTAACCTTTCAGTGGACGCAGCCGTCATACCAATATGAAAGGTCGCGCGTATTTCCCACATACGCTATAGTAAATTTTAAATTTTCAAAAGCGTAACTATTAAAATTATATTGTAAATAGCTTAGGATTAATAACTACAATCACTTTAAACAGTTTTTACTTAAAAAGAAGCAGAAACAATATAAACATAGATTGCAATAACAATATAAAATGACCACAGGTTAAGTGAGTTGATTAAAAAATAATATAAATGAAATTCTCCCTATTTTGACAGAACAATTTATATATAAAATATAAAGTGCAAAAATACAGAATCCATACTTATAATAAAGCTCAATGTGTGTGTGTGTGTTGGCGCTCTACAGACCAGACCGTTAGACCTACAGCTACCAAATTTGGTACATGTATACCTTGGAGCTTGGGAATGTGCACCTCGGACCCCTTTTTTCGAATTTTTAATTAGAATTTGAATTAATTAAAATTTAAGAGAAATTTCGACGATTTTCCTCTTAACTTCCGAAAATACCATTGCACAAACATGATTTTAACATCAATTTAAAGATGAAAAAAAATAGCTTTCTAATAGCATCTTTATTTTAATGTATAACTTAAGCTTCTATTTTTAATGAATTTTTAAAGAAATATTTTGACTATGTTTTTCAACAATATATTTCGGACAAAACAATAAAATTTAATCTGCACGAATACGTCAAGGGGGAAAAATTAGGTTTTATCAGCGTGTTGCCATCCTATTGACGGAATTTCAAACTAAAAAAAAACAACTATCATTGCAAATTAAATCTAAAGAAATGTAACTTTTAGCACGTGACTGGATAAAATAAGAGAAATATAATATGTGACATTTTCTAAAATAAATAATGAACGAGCAAAGGGAAAAAATAGCTTTTATTAGCTCTGTTGAAATCATACTGACAGAAGTTCAAATTAAAAAATAAATTAACTATGACTGCAAATTAAATCGAAAAAAAATGTAACATTTACCACGTGATTGGATGAAATTAAATAAATATTAAATGTTATGTTTTCTAAAAACGAAATACAAGACAAAGGTTTCTATGATCGGTTGCAACATCTATATCATTAATTTAGTAAATCAGTGTTACGTGACTTTCGAAGTTTAAGTATATCTGGCAGAGAAATTATAAAGAGAGCAAGGCACATAAGTATTTAATTGAAAATTTTAGACCCCATTACTCTTGGCGAACCAGCTGGTCGCCAAAGGCGTCTAGTTTATGTATAAAAAGGAAAAAGTAATTGAAAGTTAGATATGAAAAGGAAGAAAATAGTTTCATTGTTATTTCATTGCAGCGTTGCAATCTGAGAAAATGTATTTAGTGTACTCCAAACATATAAATTTCTGTCAAATCTCAGAACTGAATCACGTGATTCTGGTCCGCTTTTCTTTTTTGGCAGGTTTTTTTCCCTGTCATTGCATCTTCCAATTCAATGCCTAGTTCAACTTTTCTCTTTAGCACCTTTAATTTTAGCTCACTTTTTAGAGATGTGGGTGCTTTTTTCAACATATTCCTTCGTAAGTGCGTTTGCCAGCTGTCACCAGTCTAAAACAATACGTATTTAGTTGTAAAATCATACAAAAACTTACATGAACGGTCACGCGTATCTCTAAAATACAAATATCTGATCGGCAGAGACCTATTAATGCCCCAAACTTAAGACGACAACTGAAAGTAAGTCAAAGGGAGGGCAACAAATAGCCAAGGACAGGCGTTCCTAGTGCCACCAGATCTAAAGTTATAAAACGAAATTCATCTCTAGTGTATCTCTCACATACTCGTGCCTGCTGGAAGATCAATTAATGTGTGAAGCCATTTATCTATGATCATGGTAACAAATTGAATGAAAAATGGAGGCTCTGAAGAATACAAGAATTATGATGATATTTCTATACAAAGTGCGGCTATCCAATAAAATATTTCAACGTTCCTTTGATAAATCTAAGTAAAACGAGAAGCTAAACCAAACCAGGGGAATTCTGTCAATATAAATCAAGGGAATTCTTATTTGCTATAAGTAACATAATTTGCTTTAGTTTCACATCTCTGAAGTATTGATCACAGAGTGATCTGTCTAGCTTTTCTAGGAGCGCATGGTACTGTTGTTATTATTTACTAAGAATCTGTATGTGCGTGATGTGTTTCTTTAAAAAATCATTGTTTTTTAATTCTTGTTCTGTTGATTCGGTTGCTTTTACTTCATGTGTTTCATAGTTTCTTGTAGGATAAAGCATTGTGATCTTTCATCGGTCTTCTGTCCATACACGTACTGTAAAATATCAGTAACAGATAATTTAGAATATCTGTAAAAGACATTTTAGAGATATATTGAACAGGTAAATAGAAATTGTATAAAAGACGATTTTAAAAAGCTCCGAAAACGGGAATTTAAATTACAGACATGACCTTAATTTTTAATCATAAGTTGTAACGTAATTATTGGAAATTCTCTCTCACTTAGTGCATATTTATCAATGATAATCAGGTAAAAACTTTGGATTGTAAATGGTAATTCGAGGTAATTTTTAGCTACAACTGCTCCTTCGTTAACTAAACAGCCTGGAATTGAAATTGCAGCGTTTTAAACAACCGATAATTGGTTTCGAGAACAATGTCGTTTCCTTTATACAATTTGAAACAAATGATTTCCCATTTCACGAAATCCTTCCCAAAATGAATTATTTGAAACACTCAATACTAGAGTTTTGAGTTTATTTAGTTTATCTCTCACGCTATTTTTGCATTAATTTTCATTATTTACACTGCAAAACTGGATATTGAAAAACGATGTACCAGAAGTCGTTCATCATTTAAATTTCAGGACCATTCTGTCATTAAAAAACATTGATTGCGTGTGAGTTAAAACAACCCTTTAAACGTTGTATCCTATTAAGAGGATCTACATTCAGTTTTTCGCCGATTTAAATATTTATTATGTGGTACAAGTAGCTAGTTCTGGTTATAATTTCAATGACTTTCTAATGACTTTTTCTTTATATAGAAATTAAATGGTTCTTTATGTGACTATGGTGATCCGAAATTCAATGTACCACCTGTTAAAGGAAGGTAAAACCACGCAAACAAACCAGAATCACCTAGTAATGCATGACAGGATGAACTAGGGCTTCACACTGGTAGTTCATTACAAAGTATTTCTAGTTCAGCAACCATAAAAATATTTTAAATATAAGTACAATATTTTAAACGAAAGATTATTATAGGTCCATTTGTTGAGGACTCTGTCAAAGTTATAATTTGTAATATCTTTCCAGCTCAGAAAATATAACAATATTTTAAATACTAATACAATGTATCAAATGGAAAATCGTAATAGGTCCACTCCTTCAGAACTGCGTCAAGGTTATATTATGTAATATCTTTCCAGTTCAGAAAACATATCAATATTTTAAACACAAATATAATGTTTCAAATAGAAAGTTGTTGTAGGTCTACTTGTTGAGAACTACGTCAAAGTTATATTATGTAATATATTTCGAGCTCAGCAAACATAGCAATATTTTAAACACTAATACAATGTTTCCTTTAAAGGATGTTACATATCCACTTATTGAGAATTCTACCAAAGTTTGATTAAGTAATATCTCTCAAGCCCAGTAAGCTTAGAAATAGTTTAAATACAAATATAATATTTCAAATAAAAGGTTATTATGGGT
The DNA here is from genome assembly GCA_026543055.1 of Argiope trifasciata. Taxonomy (NCBI): domain Eukaryota; kingdom Metazoa; phylum Arthropoda; class Arachnida; order Araneae; family Araneidae; genus Argiope; species Argiope trifasciata. The sequence goes on along the minus strand of JAPMOQ010019781.1, from coordinate 935,356 downwards.
TCACTTGAGGGCCTTGTCAAACTCTTATTTTGCAGTATCCTTCAGGCTCAAAAAACATATTAATATTCAATTACAAATAGATTATTTTAACCCAAATATCGATCCTATTGTTGAAATTAAGGATCCTTTTACAATACTAATTCAGAGTGTCAGAAATAGAGTATAGAGTACCACTGATGACATACCTATGGGCTATAAATATTCGTATGAAACAAAAACTATTGAAATGGGCTGATGCTCATGGTTAGTGACCTCTGAAGAAAGTCTTTACAATAAAGTGAAGTAAAGTTTTTTTTAATTATTTTTCTGAGAAATGGATAGTAGAAGAAATTAGGCGACTCTAGATAATATATCTAAAGAGTGTCCCATAATTAAAGCAAGATTTGAATTTGCCGCCTGTAGAGTAATAAAATGTTGATAACTGTACTTAAAAACAAATTGACAGTTGATAGTTTAGAGTTAGTAAAAATAATGCGCCATTGAGCAACGTGTTTCTGTTGCTAAATAATACTTCAAAAATAACGAAATTCGTGTAGCCACTGTTCAAAAATTTGAGAATTGCTTCCCCCCTAAATTATGCAATTTAACACCATTGGAATTCTTTTTTTGAAGTTATTTAAAGTCAAATTTTTATGCTAACAAGTCTACAAGCACGCATGCACTGAAGGAGGAAATCCAAAGCTACTTCAACGAAATTCAGCCATATTTATGCAAAATGGTCACGAAAAATTTCATCAGAAGAACACGTATGTGCCAGTAAAGGCGTGGAGACCGTTTACCTTATGTATTATTCCACAGATAACCCTATCCTGTGTGATTTATGATTCAACAAAAATATAACAATTTAAAGAAAAAAGCAGTGTTTGTTATTTAATTCAAATTGTGTTAATCTATCGTGTAACGCTCCATTTTTACTAAATCTAAACTATCAATTCTCACATGGTTTTTTGATATGGTTTTCAACACTTTACTGCAAAAATGGTAGCAAATTTAAATCTTGCATTAATTTTGGGACACTTTTTGATGTAAAATACCGAAATCAAATCAATGGGGCTGAGCTACATTCATTGATTTCCCTTATTATTTTGAAAGTATTGATAATTGAATTGTATGTAAAACTAGAATACTATAGGTAAAATTAAACTAAATGCCGTTATGGTTTGGCAGCTATGCATAATGTCATTTATTCAGATCTAATGGTGCTGAAAGCTATAGAACAATATTTACACTAGAAGGCCATTTGTTTACAGTGCCCTCATCCCCGTCTATTATGGGATATGCTGAATCTCGAGCCATGATTACCTATCGTATGCGGAGTCTAGATTATTGCACATGCCTCCTTTCCACATAATGCCAGAATGAATTGCCAAAAATAGAAATGAATTATATTCAATTCTAGAAGAAATACTGTTAGAAATGTTAGAAATAAAAAATGCAATTGATTGTAAGTTATGCGTACAAAATTTTTATCTGTTATGATACAGTTGAATTTATGTTCTTTTTACAATATTTTTTTAAATTTTAGATTTAAGATTTCATAAAAATTTATTTCAAATCGCTTATATTATGCCATAAAATAATTTAATCGTTTGATTACCACCTATTGCATATAGCTAAAGAAGAAAAATTATGTTTATTATTTGGAGAGTTTACATGGAACAAAAAAGCGAAGTAGCAGTATTGTAAAAGAAAACGAGCAATTAGAAGATAGATAACTCTAATAATTTTCCTGTAAATCTTTGTGACATGAAAATATTTTATTCCAACAGGAAGATTGGTTACATACATAAACAGTAGATGTATACGGCTTTAACGTATGTCACAATGCTTTAAATTTAATGTTTAAAACTTCTATCTTGAAATAACAATTAACATGAATTTCAGCTTAAATATTTAACTTTAATTTATCTCACTTAATATTCCCCTTGAAGCTGATGGCTTGCATAAAATATAAATTCAAAATTTCCATTGAAGTTGACGTTATAAATTAAACACAACAAAATGAAAAAGAAATATTTGTATTTCTACACTGCCTGTTTATGTGCATTTAATTAAAATGTCTAGAGGTATCAAAGATCTTGATTCTTTAATAGAAAGTTCTTCTGAAGTTTTAAAATATCCTTATTTTCTTGAGTATATTTTTACAAGGGAAAAAACTATTTTATTCCACAAATAAGCACCATTGTTATGTCAACAAATTTTTGGTTCAAAAAGTTTGACAGTATGTATGTATTTAGAACACAATAGTCATGCTAAATGGTGCACTTTTCCATACGAATGATGTGGCATTTTATTAATCCGATATTTCGTAAACGAATCAATATTATCAATAAATGTAAAGAAGTGTAATCAATCGATATTTTTTCATAGCCGGCCTTTTCATTAACATGATCTCATGCCATGTGATTTCTACATATAGTGATACTTAAAAAATGATTTATCGTGAAAGAACCTCCATTCTTTATTTTCAAATGTTTATTACCTTTTCTCCTTTATTTTTATGAATTTGTTCCTTCAATATTTATTAATTTTTATTACAGAGAAAGAATCGTCTGAAATATTTTTCTAATATTTTCTATATAATCTATGATATTTCTAATTTCGTATCGTTGAAACAAGAAATTTTAAATTTTTTTTCCATATTCTTAAAAAATGATTAAATATAGTTTGATCAAACCGTATACTAAGATCAAATATTCTTGTTTATCATAAGTTCACAATGCATCACCAGTATATGTACTTTATTAGTATTTAATTTAAGGGAATTTTAATGCACCAAATCTTTGTATATTTTGAGATTTAAAACCTTTATCGAGCTATATAATTGCATTAAGTATATAAGATTTAAAAAATTGCATCAACTGTTTATATAAACTATATAAAACTCATATAACTCTATCCTTGTTTTTCTATTTTTAGGGAAATATTTGGCACCATCTTTTTTCTTTCAACTTTACCCTAGAACTAGTGAATAATGTACCTTTTATAGCTACCGTAAGTATGCATGTTTCTTATCAAAATTCTTGTATTTCTTTTAGTTTCTAAAAAGCATTTGTTTTGTTGAAAAAAAATGAATTGAAAATATTGTTAAAAATTGCCCCATCTTATTTATTTATTTGAAAAATGTTAATATTTTTACATGAATAAATCAAATTTTCAAAAAGTCAAACGTTATTTTAGTAAAGTTATTCTCAGAATAATATGCAATATATAAATATTCAGGATCTGAATTATTCTTAGTCCAGTAGCTAGTTTCCAATTAGCGGTAGATTTATGTTGAAAATTGGAAAAATGCCTTAAATGAATCAATGAATAATTATGATTCAGTAACTGTTCTGTTGAAAGGAATTGCAAAATTTGAATTTTATATACATTTATCTATCTTATATGTTAAATTTAATAAAATATTCTTAATGAAATCAAATTTTGAAGGGAAAAGTTCTACTTCTTTGTGACAATAATTCAACAGTTTGAGAAGAAAAGAAAATAACTATTTTAGATGATTTTATAACTTAAAGGCACCTTGTGTGTTCATAGTTGTTTCCACCTTGAAGTAAAAACAATTGACAATTTCTTGAGGTGGTCATTTTTTACCTTAAACTGATGAAACTCAAAAATTCCGTATTCAGTCAATTTTAATAGCAAAATTGTGGAACTTTTTTTTAGTTCAAATGTTAACTTTTCAAAAATATTTTACTAAATATGATTAATAAGATCTACATGGGTAAATATTTCATTTCGTAATTTTTCTGAAATATTTTTATTAACCCAAACGATCTAAAATATATTTCTGTTCATAATTTACTTCTTTTTTACAACTTGATATGTGATACGTGATGTCATACTTGAAATGTATGACTGATAACTTAGAAATTATTGAAATTCTAATGACTAAGAACGTTCATATCGAGTGAACATTAGAATGGACATTCTGTATATATATATATATATATATATATATATATATATATATATATATAT
>JAPMOQ010019781.1:905870-931365 GCA_026543055.1 Argiope trifasciata | reverse complement strand
ATATATATATATATATATATATATATATATATATATATATATATATAATAAGATTTAAAATAAAATCTACTAAATGAAGAGGCGAATGAAATATCAGAAATCAAGCAAAGGCTACTCGATACATTATTTCATAAACACCATCTAAAAAAAGCGAAATACGGTTGTTATGACAGCAAGTTTAAAAATGTTAGTTATTTCCAGTTTCGAAATAATACAAAAATATTTTGGTTAGAATTTCAAAATATTGAACCATAATCAGACGATGAGGATGATACCTAAGCCAGCATACCCTTTTCTAAAATGGTGAATCGTGGTTTTTATGGGAACCAATTTAGCTATATTTATATCCTGTTTCGAATTTAAGAAGAGTTTCATAACTTTGAACCATAATGAGATGATGATCTTGATACCTCAGCTAACCGCTAACAGTTATTAGGTCACTGCTGCCTAGTTACAGTAATAAAGTAAGCCTGGCTTTATAAAGAACCGACGGTTCGTTTTAAAATCGTTCGTCTGTAACGAAGGAGAAGGTATTCATACTTTAGTACGGCTGTATGATTGCAAAACCCATTCAAAAGAAAAAGATATCTAAAAATTTGACAAGTAAGTTCTAAAAATAACTTAGTTGGATATAGTGTAAATTCTATGCATCTGTCAATATTCCTGGCATTCATTTTCAGTTTGACATTATTGCTATCATTTTGTGCTCGTAATTAGTATTGATTGATTTTTACTTATAATTTTTTTCTTTAATTATTTTTTTAAAGAAAACCAATAATGTTTTGAAAGCCGACGTCTCCGTAGAGTATTTCAGCTCCAGTATGACTGATGTTTCTTTTACGTATTTACAGTTTTGCTATTCTGAATATATTATCGTATGTCAACGCTGAAATGTATAAATTGATTATATTATAAAATGCATATCTATTTCATAAAAAAGGACGAATTAAATTAACGTATAATAAATTAATCTTTCCATACATTACCTCGTTGTTTTATGATTTAGATAACAATAGACAACTAATTGTAGGATAAAAAGATAATTTTTATAGGTAAGTTGACAAGTCCTTTTTTTATCACGTTTACTTGCAAAAGATTTGAAGTTTTCTTTAAAGAAGAATTTTTTTTATCTAAATCTCAAAAGTATTCATTGTTAAGTCAATGTCATAATTTCGTACATAATTAAAGTTAGTTGACGTAACGTAATTATGAAACTTAATTAATTTAATACAAAAAAATCTGCTTTGTCACCTTGTTTTATGTTTATTTCTTAAGCTTTAATGAGATGCAGCCATTCTGTGAAGGTAGCTAGCTAGTTTATTGAAGATAAATGAGTTTATTTAATATTTTAACCGACTTCCTCTGTTTGCGCATACATTATATAGGTACGCCTTTAAATATTTCATTTATAAAGCTCGACGGATTTTGTATGCTTTATTCTTTACATAGCAGTCCTTAAAATTGCATTATAAAATGTTCATGTTATTGAAAGCATTAAAGTATAAATTATTTTTTCTTTCTTTATTTTTATTAATGAATTCTGTATTAAGACATGGACAAATAGGAATTTTATTACGTCATTTTCTGAGTTATTCAATAATTTGTACAAAAATGATGCCATGACAATCTCTTATTAATGTACGGGAAAAATTTCTTGGATAAGCTTTCTTTATTTGAAACTAGCCGCCTTTGGCGACCAGCTGGTTCGCCATGAGTAAAGCGTTCTAAACTTTTCAATTAAATCATATATTCATTAGCCTTGAAGTAATTCCGGGCATTGATTGGCCTGAAATTAATATTTTCTTTAAGATGATGGACGGAAAGTTCTGAAAGTACACCTTTTCCTAATAATATTCTTTAATTTTATAAATCAGTCAGTTTTAACCATCGGTTATGCTTCCAAAATATTAAAAAAAATTTCGATGATGTTGCCAAAATATTAAATGTTTTTTTAAAGAAAGCGAGAAAGGGAAAAAAAGTATTAAATTAATGATACAGATATTGCAAACGATTACATAAATATGCCATTAAGTGCGGATTTCAATGCATATCCTGTCAAAATTCAATCAAGTTTACAGTAAATAAAGAAGATTTATTGAGTTAATGATATAGATATTGCAAACGATTGTAGAAACCTTTGCTTTGCATTTATTTTTCAAAGAAAATATCACATTTTATACTTCTTTTATTTTATCCAGTCACGTGCTGAAAGTACCATTTCTGTAGATTTATTTTGCGATGGTATTTTTTTTTTTTTTTTGAACTTCCGGCATTCTTTTATTTTATCCAGTCACGTGATAAAAACATGGTTTAAATATTTCTTTAAAAATTCATTAAAAATAGAAGTTTACATTATAAATTTGAAAAACTGATACCATGAGAAAGCTAATTTTTTAATCTTTAAATTGATATAAAAATCATGTTTGTGAATAATATTTTCGGAAGGTTTAGCGGAAAAGCATCGAAATTTTGCATTTAATTAATTTTAATTAATTCAAAAACATTTTAATTAATTCAAATTCTAATTAAAAATTCGAAAAACGGGCTCCGAGGTGCACATTCCGGATCTCCAAGGTATACATGCACCAAATTTGGTAGCTGTAGGTCCAATGGTCTGGCCTGTAGAGCGCCAACACAGACACATTGAGCTTTATTATAAGTATAGATGAGGTATTCTTTATTCCAAAACTCCACCATATTCTCTCTCGTAATCTTTCTTTAAAAGGATTTAGGAATGTTAACGGCAATGTCGATTTTCCGCTTAGTGGCAGCCTTTGCGAACCAATCGGTCCGCTCATTTCCATAAATGCCCGTATGTCCACAAACGGGCATTTATAAATGCCATCTATATTCAAACCATTTATAAAAATTTCTTATTTCATTAAAATATCGTAACAAAGAAATTGTTTGTCAGATGCCATTTACATTCAAAGTATTTATAAAAAAACTCACTATTTGATCGAAACATCATAGCAAAGACAACTTTCTGGCAAAAATAATTGGACCTGGTCTTTTCTTCAATTCCGTCTGTATTCGAAATATTAATAAGGCTTTAATCGACAAAACAGGGCTCAGATAAAATACGAACTAATAGAGCTTGATCCATTAAGCCATTATTAAAATAAAAGCTTTATTCGTGCCATCAAAAACGAAGATGATCGTTTATTCAGTATTTTATGTCCATCTGATTGATAAATTTTTATTATCTGAAAAAAATTCGAACTACTATTATTAATTTACTTATAAATTTTCTGTGAGAACAAATTGATGCAAACTGTTTTCAAACCATCATCTTTTACGTCAAGTATACCATTTCAATACATCAATTTTTTTAATTAATTTTTAAATTATTTGTGACACCCGATACAAGAGGTTGAATTTTGGAAATTTAATATATACATACATTGGAATAAAAAAATCTCAACCTTACCGAAGAGACTATACTGCAAACGATTTTAAACTTAGCTCTTATGCACTAGTTAAATAATTGTGAAAAGACGCGAATTCATATCTTGTCATAAATTGTTATAGGCATAATAAAAAGCAACAATTTCGCATACTCGCTAACAAGGTATTAAAAGTTGTCCAACGTTATTCTGATGAAATGATTAACTAATTCAAATATGATTAATTTAAGGGTCGCTACATGTGTGTTGCCTAATGAATCGAATTTATTATTTTGTGTAAAATGTCTTAATGTTAGTAATTTGAATACCAATTTTTGCGTTGTCCTTCTTACCTGGCAGCCGCACAATAGCTCTAAATGTTATTAAAATTAAACTGTGTTTAAAGTATTCTTTTACAAAATAATATATAATTCCTTCTTAACAAAAAGAATATATTCATTCGTATAATGAAAATTTCATTAAAATGTAAATGTTTATGCTATCAAATTTCGTTGAAATGCATGACAATAACTCATTTAAAATGAAGTTTTATTCATTTGTATTATTTTTTTATAAAAAAGAGGTAATATATCCAGCATGATATTGTCAAGAAGAAAATACTTTAAAATTCTTTCTTTGAAATCTAATTATATTTCCAGCAGAAACGACTGATCTAAAAATAACAGTCTTCTCTGACATTAATAAAGATATTTCGAAGACAATTTAAAAAGTATTCACGGAAAAATAGTTAAAAATACAGAAGAAGTTTTTTTTTGGTCACATAATAGCTGAATGTATTTTTAAGCATCAAAAAACTTCTTTCTCCTGTTCGAAATTGATATTCAATATGAACATAATTCGAAAGAAACGAATAAAATTATCTTTCTTGTTAGAACTTCCGTTAAATTAAATTTTCTACATCCTTACTCGTTTCAATCGGATTACAGATTTTTTTTTTTTTTTGTGATACTAAAGTGTTTTTACCTTGTTATAAAATAGTAGTTTTTATTGAGGTATAAAATAACAGCAGGGTCCGTATATTTGATTTGCGTGGTTCGATCATTTTTCTATGTTGGAGCGGTTGCAGAATGAGATTTATTCAATTTTATTTTATATTCTATTTAGTTTCTGAGAAATTTTTTGTTGCCACATAGAAGTTCGGAATAATTTTTGCTTATAATGATATTAAAAACGAAAAGAGTTTCTTTAAACTAAAGGGATTATGAGAAAAATACAGTCAAACTATTACGGGTGAAAGTAGATGAGCTATTATTAAAAAATCGTACGTGAAACATTTTATGATTTGTTCTTACAATTTTTATTATTAAAAAAAGATTAAAAGTAATAACACAAAATGAAATTTACGATCAAAAATTATCATGTGAGAACATTATTTTTTTAGTCATTATTTGTCTTTATTAATTTAAGTCATTAACTTATTAAATCGGTTTGAAAAAGTCACGAGGTTTCTCTATCGGTCTCTCTCTCTCTCTCAATATATATTTCTTCAAACTATTAATTTACACAGAATTTTTTTTTGAAAAGAATATTTTTGTGAACACGAACTATTATTTTCGAATTTCTGAGATCATGAAACAGTTTCATAATGGAACTGTTTTATAATTTTGTGACTGTCTGTTCATTTCATTTCTTAGAACAGGAGTCAAATCCTTCAATGTTATTGAACGCGAGAGAAGTTTTTTTTTAACGTATTATAAAAATTAAATTATTTAATTTCCTCCAAAAAAATTACATTCTATAAAAATAACAGCTATAATATCATAGTTCTACGCCAACCTTTTAAAAACGCATCTGTTGCCAAAGAAGCAAACGTAATAATTAAGCAATACTGATAAAAGCAGGTAAAAGAATACATGCGATTAAAAGATGTTGATTAATATTGCCATTTATGCTTTATTCATCGCCTGCGCAATTTCGAGCTTCATTCATTCAAAACCTACTAATGAAAACAGGATCGTGTTCTCACATAACGAAAAAAAAAAAATCTCTGAAAAACATCATTTGCACAATTGTCTTTTTTTAACGACGATTCTCATACTAAATGTAATTCTCCTTTTATAGAGTTAATTATTTGCAATGTAGTAATAGTTCTGTATAGTTAATAATTGGCAAATTCTTGCTGTCTTTATACAAGCATATTATGATTCTATGTGTTTGGTTAGCTTGAAGTTTGAAACTTAATCAATCTTTTTTTAAGAAAGTGCATTAAATAATTAAATCTATGGTTTCCATTATACAAGGAAAACAATTATGTAATGAGTTAAATAACAATTTCTATTTATATTTATATCAGAGGATTTAGTCGTGAAGAATGATAATTTCAGTTTTTCCATATTTAAAATAAACTCATTTCAACTTTATCACCTTAACATATCATATAATTTTATCACCATTCATAAAAAAAGAATTATTAACTGGTAAAATTTTATATATATAGAAAATATACTTAAAACTCCATTTTTTTTAAATTAATTAAATCAACATAGGAATTTCCAGAAATATTATTTATAAAACAATAAATATTGAGATAAATAATAATGTTTTGCGGAAACAAACTAAACAAGTAATCTTCAAAACATTTTAAAAAAAATTTAATTAAATTATTTTACAAGATTGTTAAACGCCTTTTTATGAATAGAAATTCGAAATTGATCTTGAGTAGGAAAATTCTTCAGAAACAACAAAAGAATAAAGTAATCCCGCTGCTTCGTATTTTCCTTATATTAAATTTTCTTCATCCATACTTGTTTCAATTGAATTAGAATTCTTTTATAAGATTTCAAAGTGTTCTAATCTTGTTATATGATAGTATTTTTTTATGTTGTGGTGGAAAATAATACGAGGAAGGCTCTTATATTTATGATTTGTGATGTTTTATTATTCTTGTATGGTGGATGACTACAGAATGAGATTTATTAATTTGTTTTTGTATCACGTTTTAACATACTGAGAAATATTCTTGTGTTGCCAAAATAAAAATTAGAAACATTTTTTATTTCGAGTTATAATTTTTTTATAAAAATGGCTTCATTTCTGTGATGGAACTTTTTTGAGAAAAGAAAATATTTCAGCCTGACAGTTGAATTTCTACTAAGAAAGGCTTAAGTTTGACTTTTTTTCTTTTCTTTTCTTTTCTTTTTTTAAGAAATCATTTGTCATCTGTACAAAAAAAATTCTTACTAAAAGAAAGTATTATTTTCCTATTTATTATCAGTTGTGTATTATTTTTTGAAGCAATTACTTTTTTAAAAAATCTGTTTGCTGGAATTAATTATCGTTTGCACATTTTTCTTTCTTGCAAAAGATATATTATGGCTTGTGTATTTATTCATTTGGCTTTAAGTTTGTTTCTCCATAAACATTTTTATAAATTTGAACTTAAAAACATCAATTTAAAATTTATTCAAATAAATTTTTTTAATTCAAAATATTAATCACTTAACTACTAATTTCTAGTTTAAGTTATCTTAGCATTATTAAATTATTACTTTTTTTCTTTCGTTTTAAATTTATTCATACTTTTTTTGTTTATTTTTAAGATAAACAAAAGTTATTTTTGCTTAAATAACCATTTAATATTTTTAAATATCATTTTTAACGAGAAACTAATCAAATTGTGAATATATGCGAAAGAATGTTTGAAGATTAAATGTTTTGTCAAAATTAGTTTCTTAAAACACCATTTTGCTTGGATATTTTTAAAAATTTAAATAAAGAAAATTTTGAATGATGCGCAAGGGTTAAAATAAAATTATTTAATTTAAATTCATTACGTCTTAAGAAGCATATTGTTGCAGAGTAAACTTTTTAATATTATTAAAAATCTGTAATGTTGCTTCCCATCACGGTTAGTTTTGTCAGGAGAACAGAAAATTTTCTGGACCCATCAGGCGTGTCTCTGTTCCAATTGGCTGAAAGCTAAAATTCTCAAAATTTCCAGTAATATATATTTTGGCGCCAAAGTCGCAAAATTCGTCGCCATGTTGTCAAATGGTTGCTATATTTATTAGCAAACTGTGAGATACAGATTAACGACATCCGATCAGCCCCAACTGATCGTAAAATGGTCTTTCCAGAGATTGAATAACCCTGCTAGGAAGCAACATTACAGGTTTGTAACAATATTGATAAAGACTAAAGGAAATATAACATTCCAAAAAACTTTATACTTAAATTATTTTTATTCCAAAATCATAAGGGAAAAAAGATATCTTCTAGACATACAAAGAGCAATAATTTAAATTTAGATTTAAATTCTTTGTTGAATAAATTAAAATTCAATGTTATGTGAAATTAATGTTGTTACATAACAACCTCGTATACGTCTTAATATATACTATCTAATAAGTATTAATTAGTTCTTCTTGAAGGCCTTGTACTCTGAATTGAATTGTAATTTGTAATTAAATATAGAAACAGGAAATTAAATAAATTTTAAGTAGATATTTTCATTTTATTTGTTTTCTGAAGGGGATAAAATTTTCGTTTTGCAAACTAATTTTTTGAAATGAATATTCTTATATTATAACACTATACGTAAAAGGCAAGATCAATATTTAGAAACTGTTTAATTAAATATTCTACCTCATTAAAATTTTTTTATTAAGACTGTATTGGTTTTCTTTTAGCGTATCTAAAGAAATTCTTCTAATTAAGAAAAATTGAAAGCACAAAAATCTCAACTGGTAAAAGCAATATTCTTCTTTTTTATTCATTTAAGCTGGTGTTCAATTAAATGCTCGTTATTTCATGGTAATTTTCAAAATATTTCTTTTTTTTAAAGGTAAAAGGTCTTTTAAGAAATGTGCAATTAAATATTTTTTTGCTATTTTTGGTATAAATAGTTTAGCTTGAGTATCAGTAATATTTCAGAGAACATCTAACAGAATATTTTTTATTATCCAGTTTACTCTGAAAATGCAAAAAAATGCATCGCTTACATTTTTTTCTTTTCCCTTTCACGTATACGAAATGTACAAAAAGAAAGTGCTGTAATTCGACAAAAAAAGAAAAACAATAATGATTATGATAATCTACTAAATAAAAATGATTTTTATTTTTATTTTTGTCATCCTTACTTGCTGCGCAGCCGAACAGTTCATCCGACTGCGATAAAACTTCTTCAACTTATTGCTAACTCCTGCTAAGATTATAGGCATATTAAAATTATATATATATATATATATATATATATATATATATACGTATATATATATATACGTATATATATATATATATATATATACAGAGTGGTCATAATTAAACTGACAGTGCTCACAGTGTTCTGTAGTGCGATCTATTTGATAGAATGACGCCACATTTTGTAGGAAGATTAAGCAAGAAGAGGGACGAAGGATTCCGCGAAAAAAAAACTAGTTCCAAAAGTCACAGCTAGGGGAATATATGGAGTTGTGTAATAGGAAATAGAGTGTTAACAAATGCAAATCAATACGAAAATAAAATTACCTTTTATTTTGCACATTTGCTGATTTAGTTCAAGTGCAATATGGCAACACTTTTGAAAAAGCGAAAAATTTACATAAACGCCGATGACGTCTCTTTATCTGCAATTTCACGTACTGAGTAACAGAGAACGCTGAGCAAAGGATGAAGTTCTTTATTCAAATTTCACGTTACATCCAGTGGCACAGTGCCAGCTGCTTGAGCTTTAAAAGGTAATGCGTTACTTTTCGAAACAATCGGATTGAAATTTTATGTGAAATGTCTCCTTCTTTAGTCATAGAGTTTATCATAGGTCCATTCTTCCATGAGAACATTACTCCAACAAGACCGGTAACCTGTTCTGCTTCCGGAGAGAAATATCGCCACATGCTGAACAGCTTTGTCATTCCGGCACTTCAGCAAGACAATGCCCATAGGAAATCATTTTCATGCAAGATGGAGCCTCTCCACACGTTACTTTACGGGTACAACAACTGCTAAGACAGAAATTCACAACAGAAAGAATCATTAGCCGCTGCTTTCCAACTACATACCCACCTCGGTCCCCTGATCTTACCCCATGCGACTTCTAGCTATGGGATTACCTTAAGTTCAAGGTCTATCAAGGAGTTTTCCAGGACCTTGTTAAGTTAAAGGATAACATATCACGGACTGTACGGGAGATTACTGCAGACTTGTTACTTTCTGCTGTTGTGAATACTGTGCACAGAATGCAATATGTGGTCCACAAACACGGCAGTCACATTGAGCATGATTTGAATGTGCAAAATAAAAGGTAATTTTATTTCAGTATTGATTTGCATTTGTTAACACTCTATTTTCTATTACACAGCGTCATATATTCCCCTACCGGTGACTTTTGGAACTAATTTTTTTCGTGGAATCCTCCGTCCCCTGTCTTGTTTAATCTTCCAACAAAATGTGGAATCATTCTCGCAAATGGATCGCACTACAGAAAACTGTGAGCACTGTCAGTTTAATTATGACCACTCTGTATATATATACACTGAAGTGACAAAAATCATGGGATAGCAATATGCAAATATACAGATGGCAGTAGTATGGCAGCGAAAAAGTATAAATGCGCAGTTCGTTTTCCAGAGCTTTCATTCGTGTTCAAGTTATTCATGTGAACAGGTTTTTCGTGATTTATGGCGGCACGACGAGAATTAACAGACTTTGAACTTCGAATGTTAGTTGCTACTAGACGCATGGGTCATTCCATTGCGGATATCGTTAGTGAATTCAACATTCCGAGATCCACAGTATCAAGAGTGTGTCGAGAGTATGAAATTTCAGGCATCCCATCCCATCATGGACAGCGCAGTGGGCGACCACCTGCACTTAACGACCGAGACCACCGACGTCTGTGTAGAAGGGTCAGTGTTAATAGACACGCAACACTTCGTCAAATAACTGCAGGAATCAATGTGGGACGTACGAGGAACGTGTCCGAAAGGACTGTGCGGCGAAATTTGTCTTCCTTGGGCAATGACAGCAGAAGACCGACTCGAGTGCCTTTACTGACAGCACGACATCACCTGCAGTGACTCTCCTGGGCTCGTGAGCATATCGACTGGTCCCTAGACCAGCGGAAAACCGTGGCGTGGTCAGATGAGTCACGATTTCAGTTGTTACGAAATGATGGTAGAGTTCGAGTGTGGCGCAGACCCCACGAAGCCATGGACCCAAACTGTCAGCAAGGCACTGTTCAAGCTGGTGGTGGCTGCATAATGGTGTGGGCTGTTTTTACATGGCATGGACTCGGTCCTCTGGTGCAACTGAACCGATCATTGACTGGAAATGGTTATGTTCAGCCGCTTGCAGATCACTTGCAGCCATTCATGGACTTCACGTACCCACTCAACGATGGGATTTTTATGGATGACAATGCGCCATGTCACCGGTCCAGAACTGTTCGCCATTGGTTTGAAGAACATTCCGGACAATTCCAGCGCATGATCTGGCCACCTAGATTGCCCGATATGAATCCCATCGAGCATTTATGGGACATCATCGAAAGGTCCGTTCGTGCCCAAACTCCTGCACCATCCACACTTTCACAATTATGGACGTCTATACAGACAGCATGGCTCAATATTCCTGCAGAGGACTTCCAACGACTTGTGGACTCCATGACACGTCGAGTTGTTGCACTTCGCCGGGCAAAAGGAGGACCGACACGATATTATCAGTCATCCCAGGACTTTTGTCACTTCAGTGTATATATATATATATATATAATATGTCCCTTACGGCGTTGCCCATGGTATAGCATTCAAGAAAAAAAATTAGCTTCAAATTTATGTCTACTTTCCACCGTATATGACATGGGCATGTTACGAAACATCAAACAAACATAAATTATATTTAGAAATGTTCAAATATAGCTACAAAACAATTTTTTTATAGAAAGAAGCTTTTTGGCATTTAATATGTTCCGGCCAAGGCTGGCGTTCCTTCTTTTGGGCATAATGAAATTTGAATCGCTGTTTGAAAAAATCAGACGCAAGCACAGAAACGTATCGCTTATGGAGATCAAAGCTCTTGCTATTTGCGCATGCGCAGTTTGAGGTTTTCGCGCATGCGTGGAACAATTAACATTGCAATGATAAAACACCGTTTTTTATTTTGATATGACTTTCATGTACTGAAACCTTTCCCCAATAAATTTTTTACTACATGATATAAATATTTCCAATATCCGTTAACTGTTTCTCTAGTTTTTGTGGTTCAAATAAACAGACGCTGTCAAGAGACTTCATTTTATACTATACCAGCGGGTGACCGAGCTCCGCTCGGAGAAAACAAGTATCGAAGCTAACTCGAAGATTTAAATTTTCAATTGCGATTTATCAAAACAATACATGCCATAAGAAAATTTGTGAAACCATTGGTGAAAAGATAACCGGAACGTTACCGCTTGAAACCTATTAGGCAATAGACAAAGAAAATTTAAGTGCTGCCATCTATAGCGATTATGGCGAACTAATAAAGTTTGAAAATATCCTATCTGTAACTCCGAACTGCTTGATCGTAGCGCTTCAAAACAGGCGCCAATCGATTCCTCGTGGCCAAAAACCCCAGACCCCCAAGTTTACCGGAGTTTATTAATTCTGAGAAAATTAATTAATTAATTTTCGACTTGGCAACCATTCCTCGTATTATAGTATAAGATATAAATTTATTTTCAATGAATGTATTCATTGCTGATAAGAAAATAAATATTATTCTTTCAATCAATCCTAATTAAACAAGTCAGTTATTTCAAATTTAAAATATTTCCAAAATTATTTCTTCTGAAGCAGGTACGAGCTAAAATAAATAAATAAAGCAGGATTATGGTAAATCTTTACATTTCAAACTGCTTCTGATTCAGAAGAACACATTTCTAAAATGAAGCTTGTTTGTTTATCCTTTTGTTTGTCTACGAGCATGATAACACAAAAATGGTGTGAGAAAGCGCAATCAGCTGGCTTCAGTAAACAACGACGACGTTTATTTACACGAAAACAGGACAGCACAAAGAAGACTCATATTTACAGCACAAAAAAGACAATTATTTAAAGCCGAAACGAGCACACAAGAACGACAGTAGCTTGCAAGTAGTAACAACATCCACCGCGCACAAAGCGGCCAAATAGGATTCAGCAGGAGAGGGCATCCTCGGAACCTTGCTCTACCCTCACCATACTGCTGAACTACTCTGTCCTTCTCGCTTTAGCTGCCGACTCACTACTTCACAACTGACTACTACACACGACAGGATAAGACACACAGCAGTTCAGCACTTCGCCGATGCTTCAGTATTCTCCAGGTGACTCCGACTACTATTCGCCACCATTCAATTCGCGATGACTCCTCAGTTCAGGACTACTCCACTACGTCCAATTCAGGACAACTCGCCAGGACTCCACGATTGACGACCCAGCACCAGGACACAAGGAAACGATTTGGACCGTAGAGCGCCATCCCCGGTCGGCAAGAATTTGTAGACTTGACTACGTCGTCTGGTCGGGAGTGAGGAAGGTCTGTAAATGAGGTTGGGTTGTCAGGAGCATCGGTATTTGCTGGATTAGAGGAGGTGTGCTGGAAGCTTGGGTTCTGGGGTGTGATGGGTAGGAAAATACGCACCCTTTCTTGCTATAGAAAGGGTGCGTGGAGGATGGGGTAACCTTTAGAGTAAACTGACCAATGGTAGAGGTGAGACTGTTCATGAAGGAATGGAGTTAGATTTTCGGATTTATTTTAATTTGGATGATTAAAATTAAGTTAATGAGAATAATTATGAGTTAAATCGGGTTTGGGATGATTTAAATTAGATCAGGATTAATCTGGGTTTTATTGTGTTGGGGTGGGGGTGTAAATTTCTATTTCTTTAATGGCTGGGTGACGACCTAGCTTAAGAGTGTAGGCTTGTTATCGTTCCTGGGAGGAGGGTCTGGAAGCTCCTAGACCAATCAAGAGCATGTGAACGTACCACAATTCTTAATGGACGGATCGGGGAAATTCTCAAAGTTCCGGGCATTATGCATTATCCATTTTGTTTCCAAAGTCATCGCCAAGCTTTAGAATTACTGTCGTGACATCGGTTACCATCCAATATAGACGACTGTAAATCAGTCTTTTTTACAAAGACAAAACAAAATTAAAAAATCTGGAAACAAAATTACAGGTTCGTAACAATATGATGACTGCAAAATTAAAGGTTTGTATAGATAAAATTTGGTGCTCAGATTTAGAATCTTAAGTACAAATAAGTGATCCAAAAACGGCCAAAGGATTAAATGCTTGTTGATTTGAGTGCTTTTTTATAAAAGCAATGGCTTAAAAACATGAGTGAGATAAGTAAAATTTGAAAATTAATCTTGTTAAAAATAATTACTCTTATTGTACCAAGAAAGCTGGCTAAGCTGCACATTAAGAGTTTTTACTGTACTATAAATAAAAAAAATTCTCACTTAAGATACCCTGAAAATAAAAATCTGAGCACCCGTACATTCAAACGCCTAGCACAAAATTTTCAATTTTATGAGAAGGGAGAATATTAACACTTTTATTTGATCGCAAATGAAAACTTTTCAGGAAAACCACTGCCGCTGATTTACTTTTTCTGTATCAAGTATGCATAGAAAAAGTAATATAATTTTCAAAAATATCAATTTCGAAATTTTATTCAATTTTTATGTTTTAGATCCAAAAAAAAATTTTTTTTGGAATTGTGTCATTTACCTTGACGGTGTTGACCCACAGTAACTTTAAAAGCAATGAGGTACAAGAGAGAAATTTATTATGTAATCTGTCTTGGCATCAAAGATGCAAATTTCTCTGAAATTTTATAATGATAATAAAGAGAATCCATATTGTCTGAGAAATTTTGAATCACGCTTGGATACGGTAATTACTAATTTCTTCTTTTCAATCAAAATCTATTTTCTAGAAACATTCAAGACTCTATTTCCCTACACAGTTTCTGCGAGGAAAAATATTGATAGAATTCCCTAGTCATAAGCATGAAATAAATTATATACAATTCTGATTTCCTCAATTTTCATTCATTGTGAGCATCCATGACTCCAGAATTCATGATCAATGACCATAATTTTCTTTCCACCTCAAATTTCGAAAGTTATTTCAAAATAAGGAACCTTAGTGATTAAATTCTTTCTGCCAGCTTTGGGTGCCAATTTACGAAGATACTAATATTGCTAAATAAAAAGAAGACTCTTATTAATGAGGGAAGACGATTGGATTTTTTTAAAGTTTCCCTTATGATATATCTCTCTTTTGAAGCTAGGCTGCAGTGGCCAGGTGGTAAGGTCTCGGCTTCGGAACCGCTGGAGGGTTTCAGGTTGGAGACTCGATTCCGCTGAAAAACCGTAGTGTAAAGGGGTCTCTTGCACGTTAAATCTGTAAGGCCAAACAACCTTCCGCTGGTGTGGAGTGGAGAGGGGGTGCTAGTTCAGGTGCCCTCCTCGTCATCTGACAGCTGTTCAAAATTACGAGGTCCGTCCCAAAATAGCCCAAGAATTGCTTTACAATGTTGTTGTCGTGTCCGTGTTTTTCACGGAAAGGGGGTGCAGTAGCTTCTGAGGGTAAAGGCCCCTGAGCACCCAGAGGGCAGAAGTCCGACTTGTAGCTCACACACACGACACAACCGTTTTTAGGGGATGGTCGAATTCACTCATACACTCATTCATCCATCAGGAAGTCGGAATTTAGATCCAAATCAGACACCGACTCATCCCTGATTCAGTACCCCCAGAGGTATCGTTTTGTTAGGGGAACTTGGCGGACTTTGCAGTATCGACATATTTAACGTGCCCCAACTGCCATTAGCCAATACGGCGGTCTTTGGCCAAGACGAGGACAGAACCCGCGACCTTTCGGTTACGAGACTGGCGCTCTACCCGCCAGGCTACCGCGGCCCATTGCTTTACAATGGGATGTTAATATAACTAAACTAAAACTCTTTTGAAGCTACCTTCACGTAAAACGAACGCATAATAAGCTCATTACACATAAAATTGTTTAAACTAAAGATAACTATTTCAGGAAACAGTAGGAGACGTCCTTTTGCTAAAGTGCTCAGTATGTACTGAAAACACTGCTTTTGTTAGGTATAAAAAAATCAATGTAAAATTTTGATAAAGTATGGTATTATGCTGGCAGAAATTTAAAAAATTGCAAATAAATTAACAGATAATAAAAGTTTGTAGGTGCTGTTTGGACAAGCCCGCTGTTACGAAGACAGCGATTTCAGCCGATAGGGAGAGTCTCTTATTTTTAGTAGCACCAACTAGGTCCAAGAGTACGACTTTCCTATTCACGCATCATTCGTTCAGTTGCATAACTCCTTTTTAAAGGAGGGCATATTCACACATAGAACAGAAGAACAATAACCTTGGCTGAACCGGGACTCAAATCTGGGAAGCCCAGATCACGGGAAAGACCCCTATGCTAGGACGTGGGCAGTATATACGTGAGATCGAATATTCATGAGATAAAAGGAAAATAGAAACGTGTTAAAAATTTTAGCCACGTCAGAATTTTAAACATGTTCTGTTATTTCACAATATCCGTAACAATGGCCTCTTTGTAGAGATTGATACTTGTTTTATTATTTGAAAATGCATACAAGGTGTTGACAAATTTTGTTATTCCAGAGTTCCAACAACTTCGAAGCATTCTGAACATCTTGCATTTTCTGTCACATGTCGAAGTGTCCGACATTTGTAGCACGAAGTTTCATAAACCCAAAGTTAATCAACCTTATTTCTCAAAAGCTTGTATCTTTAATACTTTGATCTCACTCCATGTGACTTTTTTCAAAAGATTTATTAAAAGGATAAATTAATCAAGAAAAACTTAATCTTTTTTCATTTTATTTTATATATTATCTTTTTTTAAAGTTTTGATTTATTTACCATCTATTAAATGCTAATTCATACTTAAATGCTTATTTTTTCAACTTTCCTTATCATTCTGGACAATTAAAACGGCATCTATTTCCTTCCAAATAATTGAAAATTAATTTGAATATCACTAATTATTCAGATTAATAATCCATTTAACGAGAAAGGACGAAAATTAATTGAATCCTCCATCATTGATTTTATGTAGAATAAATAATTGCTTCAAAATTATCAATTAATACTTGTGTTTCAAAAAGATCCATCCTCCCAAAATTTTCTGCTCAAATTCAAGCTTACCGCTGTAGATTTTCATTTGGAATAAAATATCTGCGAACAACCTAATTTTAATGAATCATCAAAAGACCATCATCAACTTTTTATGGAAAGTTGATGATGAAGACAATTTAAAGAAGTCTCGATTCATCATGAAGACTATTTTAAAAAAAAGATTCGAATTTTTTTTAACTATCTTTCTTTTACAACTTCCGATGAAAAAATTATTCAAATCATTGATATCGAATTGTTAACTAGTTTTTTAACTTTCTATTTAAAAGAAATATTCTTTTTTTCCAAATAAATTATAGTTCCTTTTTAATATCGTCTGAAGAAATTTTCTTCTTTTTATTTCGAAAAGATTTGAACTAAACTAAATTTTTCTCATCTATTCATATGAAATACCAAAAATCAATCTCAAAAAGTTATAAAACTTTCTTCCGAAATTTCTTTTGGATTTATTTAGAAAATTCGTTTGAGTATTTTTTTTTCTTCTGAATTGGTTACTTCAGGTTTGATGCATAACTAAATGAAGAGAAAAAAAAATCCCCATGCAATTTGAATTGAGTGAAATTTGAATGAAACGAAAACAAAATCGAATAAATGTCGTATCTTTTGGCCTTTTAATATTATCTTTAACAAAAACAAATTTGAATTTATGCATTCACTAAACTAACAAATAATTATAATGGAAAATGAAAAAAAATTAAGTAAATGAAAATGCAAATGTATTTATGAAATTCAATCTTTTATTCAAACACCTTTTTTAAAAGACAAAAAAATTGCTTTCAAACTCAAAGGCACCATCTTGCTTAAAATAATAGAAAACTTATGAAAATCAATATCCGGCAATCAAAAACTACCGGGATGAATATAATTTATAAATCATATAAACTAGAAAGGTAACTTGTGAAAAATTTGGAAATGAGTGAAAATTTCAAACTGTTAATGCAATATAAACAGGTATTGTATTTCCCTTTACATAATCATATCAATCAATTAGTGTGTTATTATATATGTAATTTAATTAATGTGAATTGATTAATATCGAAATATCTAATTAATAAGTGAATTTCGTGTGCTAGTGAAAGAAAAAAAGGTTTTGTTCCTTTTTATCTCTATGTTTAATATATGGATAGGGGGGATTATAATTAAAAGTATTCATGCTCAAACATACGCAGAACTCTTTCTACTTAGCGTATTTCATTGAAAGCTGTTTTATGCATTGTCACTACTTCGCACAACGTGCTATGATACAAGACACAGTTACAATAGGATACAGCGCAGAGCAATTCAGTAATCCTCATTTGTTTCAGTATTCTCTCGGCAACTCCAACGACTATTCACGACGACGTCAAACCAGCTTGAGAGTGCCGGCCTTTTATAGTTCCCGGGAGTCGGGGTTAGAAGCTTCTGGGCAAATCACTGCGTATTTGGACGTATCTCGATTCTTAATGAATGGATCGATAAAAATCACACAGTTTCAAAAATTATCCGTTTCGTCGCCAAAAGCGCCAAATTCATTGTCAAACTCTGGGATCCCTCAAACGACATCCAGTTGCATCCAATGCAGATGACTGTAAATCGGTCTTTCGTATGATGACATTATTCGGGCGGGAAAGCTAAATTACAGGTTCGTAACAATAAAAATTTTCAATCAAATGATATAATTTCGATTTACAATCCGCTTGTATGCAAGAGCTTGTTGAGCCAAGAACACAAGGTTAGATGACTGAAGTTTTGTACCTTTTTTTACATAAAATTACAGAATACTTCTAAAATGACACTTAAAAATTTAAAATAAAATGATTGGATTATAGCATTGGATGATTATGATTAAACCATTTTGAAAGGATCAGAAAAGGAAAATACTGGACTCAATGTTATCAAAATTGGTAATAGTTTAAAGTAAGTCATAGGAATTACTGTTCCACCAAAAATTTTTTTCAAAAACTCCCCATCAGAAGAGAAATGACGCTGTATGTAGTATTGTTAAGCAAAGTAGGGCAAAAATGTGTTTAATTAATTCTGAAACATGTTCGAAAGCATGTTTGATGTGGCGTCTACCATTTTCTGAAATATCTAGCATTAAATGGCATTACTGTATTCTCGAAGAGTAGTTTTTTGTACAAATCAGGAGGAGTATTACGCACATGCCGTTGTATGCATCTTTCA
This sequence comes from Argiope trifasciata, assembly GCA_026543055.1. Lineage (NCBI taxonomy): Eukaryota > Metazoa > Arthropoda > Arachnida > Araneae > Araneidae > Argiope > Argiope trifasciata. The sequence goes on along the minus strand of JAPMOQ010019781.1, from coordinate 912,632 downwards.
GGTACGCGAAATTGTTTAGATTATCACAATAAACAGTGCTTTTTGAGATAACATACACTGATCATGCTTTGTAACACGTTTCAGAAATGATTAAACACAATTTAAACCGATGTCTCTATGCTATATTTTATTTAACATTATTGCATACAACGCCATTATTCTTCTGGTGGAGAGTTTCTGAACTTTTTTTTGGTGGAACAGAAATTCCCTTGACTTTCTTTAAACTATTACCAAGTTTGATAACATTCGGCCCAGTTGTTTTACTTTTTATGACCATTACAAAATGGAAATTTAATTATAATCATCCTGTATATCTGACTATAACCATAACAATTTATCCTCGTCTTATTTTAACCTTCGGAGTAATCTGAATGATCATGTCACTCTGAAGATTAAAATAGTCACCGTATTGAATTTATCATAACTATGATTATACTAGGGCGCTTAACCCTAAAATATAGTACGGCACATTATTAGATCAGACAGTGCAAAGTCTGGTGTGACATCTTAATAAGCCAGTAACTGCCACTAAACATTGGTTGCCACTTTTGTATAGTGGATAATTTACTCGACCGCAAATCGGAAGATCGCGGGTTCGATCCTTGGCGGAATTCAACCTACGCATTGGTACAATTCCACCTACACTTACGCCAAATTGATAAATTTTCAACAACTGTCGTGACGCTATCTACCCGCAGCAAACGCAACCAAAGCAAAGTAGTCAGACTCACTTGACGCAGCAGCAGCAACAACAACTCTCTCCGTCTACAACGCAAAGTCGTCAAAGTCACTTGATGCAGCAACGCAAAGTCGTCAGACTCATTTGGCACTGCAGCAGCAACAATAACTCTCTCCATAAAGCAACGCAAAATCATCAGACTCACTTGATGCAGTAGCAACTCTCATACAGCTCCTTATTTTAACCTTCGGAGTAATCTGAATGATCATGTCACTCTGAAGATTAAAATAGTAGTAATACAAGGTGGCCAGAAATAAAACACCCCTACTCTGACCTCCATGGATATCGAACTACTCAGTGTAAAGGCTCAAAATTTTGTACACATACTATTCAAAATATGGGGAAACGGATTTCACGAAAAAAAATTAGTTCCTGAAATCACCGATAGGTGGCGCTGCACAACTGGAACTATGATCAAAAGACACAAATAATAATAAAAATTAAAATGTTTATGCGGAATGGAATGCTTCCATGCTTCCTTTTTAATTTTTCTGCCCCTTATGGAAAATAAAAATAGTAAAGAAGCTAGAACTCCCGTTGTAACTGCAATTTCATACTGTAACCAGAAAAATTTGCATAAAGCATGGTTAGAAGCCATGTTCTGGGTATAAAAGAAGTTAAAAGGTGGGGAATGTCATTCTTATTAGTGATGGCTGTCACGCTGCCAGAACGCGCTTTGCTTGTGAAGTTGTTTTACGAGAATAAAGGAAATGCTCCAGCAGCACTTCGAGAGTTTCGCCGACTTAAGGATTTGCGTAAGGGACCATTGCTTCCTCAAGCTCTCAGGAGAATGATCGCTCGATTCGAGGAAACTGGACATCTTGGAGTTCAGCCTGGTCGAGGACGCAAACCGGTTCGTTCAGATGTCGTTGAAGATGTTGCCACCGGTATTGTTGAACAGTCAATGGATAATGTTTTAGGCTTCAGTAGTGCACGTGCAGTGTCACGACACTTGGGTGTTCCCTATAGCACAGTGTGGAACGTACTCAGAAAAATGGTGCATTGTTTCCCGTACAAAATCCGCCCTAATCAACAATTGCTGGCCACAGACAGGGAGATGCGACTGACCTTTGCATTGACATTTCTTGCTAGAGTTGAAGTGGATGCATCGTGGCCGTGGCAGATTCTGTGGAGCGATGAGGCCCATTTCCACCTCAGTGGAACAGTGAACACCCATAACTGTCGCATATGGGACACGACAAACCCCCGTACCTTCCAAGAGATTCCACTCCACTCACCGAAAGTTACAGTCTGGTGTGGATTCACAGCCACATTCATCCTTGGACCGTTCTTTTTCGAAGAGGTTACTTCCAATGGCCTTGAGACATGTACCGTGACGGCCAACAGGTACAAAAGGATGCTCGAAACATTTGTTGTACCCCATTTGCAGCAGCGCCAATGCCTTGACACCATTACTTTTATGCAAGATGGAGCACCTCCACACATTGGACTCCCTGTGCAACAGTTTCTTCGCCAACATTTCACCACTGACAGAATAATCAGTCGCGCGTTTCCGACAACTTGGCCATCTCGTTCACCGGATCTTAATCCGTGTGATTTTTGGCTTTGGGGACACTTAAAAAACCTTGTTTATCGAGAACGTCTGATAACCTTGGCAGATTTGAAAGAGAGTATCAGTCTGCATGTGAGAAGCATCTCAGATGACCAGTTACGATCCGCAGTTGAACAAGCTGTCCACAGACTTCACATTTTACATCTTCAGGAAGGGAACCATATTGAGCAGCATTCCCTGCATCGATAACGTCCTTGTTTCATGTATGCTTGGTACTTTCAAATAAAATGTGTTTAAAACGTGTTTTTGTGTCTTTTCAGCATACGTCCAGTGGTACAGCGCCACCTATCGGTGATTTCTGGAACTAAATTTTTTTTTCGTGAAATCCGTTTCCCCATTTTTTGAATAGTATGTCCACAAATTTTCAAGCCTTTACACTGAGTAGTTCGATATCCAGGGAGGTCAGAGTAGGGGTGTTTTATTTCTGGCCACCCGGTATATTAATAGTTGCAGTAGCAACTCTCATCAGTTGGCGCAATAAAATCGTTCGTCTCTCTACAGACCTCACTGGTAGGGGAGTATTGTGGTGACATCTTAATAAGCCAGTAACTTTTGTATAGTGGATAAGTTACTCGGCCGAAATCGAAAGATCGCGGGTTCGATCCTTGGTGGAATTCACCCTACGCATTGGCACAATTCCGCCAACACTTACGCCAAAAGTCCTTTACTTTTAAGGCCTTACCACACGGCAAAATATCGTCGGCATTTTTCGTCAGCAAATGACAACGAAAGTGACGTCATTTTAAAGTTTCACATGATTGGTTAAATTTCGTTTGCAGACAATATTTCCGATGGCATTTTCTAGCTGGTTTGAAAAAGTTGTCGATTATAAAACTTGCTTGACATGTTTTTGAGGGTAGAAACGGAAAAGTGCTGACGAAATTTCACCGTATGATTAGGCCTTTATGAAACCAATCAGGGATAGAAGAAACAACCAAACCCTGATAGGATTATATCTAGAGATAAACCAATTACGCTCGGTATGTTCTATATTCTCGTTTAACAGCAATGAAAACTTTGAGCACTTAATAGCATTTGATTATTTAAAGTACCATTTTCAAACTCGTTTGGAAAAAAGCAATATTCTAGTATTTCTCAAGCAACTCATTTCTATGGCATTTTTTTAATCCTTATTTCTAAAGTCCAAATTGTGTAGTTGACTAACAAATAAATTAAAATGAAAACATGTTGATCTTTGCATAATATTATCATTTCTCAGATGAAACGCACGAAAAATCGATTGTATCTTATTTATTCTTTACCCGTTTGGTAAACTATTTCGATGAATAAATTTTCTATCTTTTTTGACAGTATTTATTTTATGTTCGAAATAAATAATGTGCTTTAAATCATTAGCATGCACGCTATCAACATAGATTTTTCTCGCGTTTTCGTCGATAAACAAATTTGCTCGTTTTAAGAGTTTAAAAGAATTTTTTTTGAACTTTACAAATTGCACGCACAATATATTTAAATAATACTTAAGTTTTTTTTCTAATCATTTATTTAACATTTTCTCGTTAAGATAATTAACTAATCAATATATTATACTCGATACAAAAACTCACAACTGATTTTTTCCCATATTTTAGATAAGTTTGATAAAAAAAATTATTAATCTGATATGAAAAATTTTAAGGTAGATCTACCGAAAAAAAAACGAAAGCTGCATTATTAACATACTTAATTTTTCTATTGATATGGAAGATCAAGCGGCACTCAGCAATCTTTATTTTTTTACGGTAAAATCATTACTACAACAATTACATAACAATTTACTGTTCTTTTTTCAGAGGAAATACTTAAACACGAATTGCATACTGATTACATATGTATATTTTTTAATCTTACCTATAGAATAACTGGTCATTTAAATACAAAAAAATCATGAATGCACGAAGTTCAACATCTTATTCAAACCAGCCTTTATATTGTCACAAAGAATGAAATAAACACACCGTCATCTTTTAACAACTTGGCATGCGGGCAACGTATTTTTGCGTTTTATGCAGTCTATCATTGGAGCGCGGGTCACGTAAAAATACGTATTTAGTAGGAAAATGCCCGCTGCAGGTGTAAATTGGTGGCAAGTACACCCGCATGCCGAAGTTTTAACTAGCAAACAAGTTTATTGAAGGAAAGGAGCGAATTGCAATTTTACAAGGTCGAGAAGTTGCCCACGACTAGTGGGTATCAGCTTTTATACAAGAACAGAATATTCTAGAAACAACTAATTTACATAATAAAGAAAGGTCTAAAGTATTAGAAAACATAAGGAAACAAACTAAAAATCCATACTTTGGATATAACAGTCATGGCAGCATCGAACCCGCAAACTCTGCGTTTGGATCACATGAGTTGACCATTCAGCCACTGAGCTCGTGGTAAGCGTTCTTTATGCGGCAATATCACAGTATTCATCTTGCAGTTTATCTATCATTACTTACTCTCAGTTTATCTATCATTACTTACTCTCAGTTTATCTATCATTACTTACTCTCGGTTTATCTATCATTACTTATTATCTTACACTCAGCTTTACCATCCTGAAATCAGATCCGAGATGGCTCTATATTGCATTACCAACGTGAGAGCTGATAGAAAAAGACTCTAACAGATAGTAATGAAAAATCTTTGTGTGTGTCTAAAATCATGTTTTTTCAGGAAAAACGTCTATATGTGTAAACTTAAAAAGCGAAAATATTAAATGTAAATGTATGCATATAACGCAAAACTCGAATCCAAAACCCATAACAATGTTCATTCATCTTTTTTTGAACATTATACTGCACTGCTATTACTTTGAAGCTGAAGTTGAATATACTTATTATAATCGTTATTTATTTTAAAAAAATGTTTTTTTGTGGAAATTGCGGCGTTTTTAGGAAATCCATCTATATGGGATAATTTAAAAGCAAAACTTTATCTAATTATAAAATGTGATCCAAACTGTTATAGCCATATCCGAGATACAAGAGATATATATATAGTATATATATGTGTGTGTGCGCGTGCACGCGTGCCAATTGATATTTCAATATCTAACTGAATTCCAAATTGATTTCTAAAGTTTTATCTTAATTTAGACCATATCGAAGTCATTCTAATATATTCTCTTATTTCCTTATCCAATTACATTTCTCTACTTCATTAATTTAATAAAAAATTTGTAAAATTGCTGAATCGGCTAGAAAATTTAACGTGCGACATACCCCCTTAAAGGACTGCTCTTCTTGTTCCTAAGGACTCTGAAGCCGAGACTTTACCACCAGGCAACCGCGACCTGACGTTTCTTGGAACGATTGACGAGGCGACTTCAATATGACACGTTCAGAATCTTGCATGTATCTCGGTTATCAATCTGTGTTTTACCGTTTGTTTGTTGATGTGATTTTTGTTTCAAATTAAAAATTATGGTTTAAAATGTTCAGTATAAAAATTGAGATATATTTTGGTAACGGTCAGATTTTCACTTAGCAATATGAGATTATTTCAATGACATTCGATTACAAATACCGGCATAGCTAGCTCCTGCATTTTGCAAGTGGTTGTGGAGAAGATTTCATCACTGGAGAACGATATAACTCTCATGACTATTGTATGGGATCTTGAGAAATGTCATTCTAATAAGACAGTAATAACGCTTATTAAAATGGCTGATTACAAATTTATTCAACAATAATAATTCTGTATATCATTTTTGTCAAATTTTGAAACACAAACAAACACAAATGAATTTAGATAAATTTCTTGTAAAAATCATGCATTATCTATACTTATAATAAAGCTCAATGTGTGTGTGTGTGTGCGTGTGTGTGTGTTGGCGCTCTACAGGCCAGACCGTTGGACCTACAGCTACCAAATTTGGTACATGTATACCTTGGATGTCGGGAATGTGCACCTCGGAGCCCTTTTTTCGAATTTTTAATTAGAATTTGAATTAATTAAAATTTAAGCGAAATTTCAACGTTTTTCCGCTATAACTTCCGAAATTATTATCGGACAAACATGATTTTAACATCAATTTAAAGATAAAAAAATTAGCTTTCTATTGGTATCAGTGTTTTAATGTATAACTTAAGCTCCTATTTTTAACGAATTTTTAAAGAAATATTTTAACCATGTTTTTTTAGCACGTGACTGGATAAAATAAAATAAAACAATGACGGAAGTTCAAATGAAAAACAACAATTGTCATCGTAAATCAAATCTAAAGAAATACAACTTTCAGCACGTGACTGGATAAAATAACATAAACATAAAATGTGATACCTTCTATAAAAATAAATGCAAGGCAAAGGATTCTAAGAAATCGTTTGCAATATTTATATCATTAATTCCATAAATTATCTTTATTTACAGTAAACCTGATTGAATTTAGACAGGATTTGCATTGAAATCCCGACTTAATGGCATATTTCTATAATCGTTTGCAATATCTGTATCATTA
>JAPMOQ010019781.1:868444-890870 GCA_026543055.1 Argiope trifasciata | reverse complement strand
TCTTCAACAAAAAATATTTTTGTCAAATGCAAATATGCGATGGTTCTTGGACTAGGATTCCTTTTCACGTCGGTATCATTATGCTAGTTTGACTCAATTTTACGATGTTTTATTTTATGCTTGTTTTGTTCTTTAAATTGATCACTGATACCATGTGAATTTTTGGTGATTAATGATAATTTATGATAGGATTGAACTTTTTTAGGTTTACTTGTAGGTAATAAATACACTTTTGTTGTGATTGATAATGAATCCAATAGTGAATTTTCGGTGATTAATAATGATGATTCTAGCAATGAATTTTTGGGGATTGATAGTAATGAATCCAATAGTGAATTTTCGGTGATTAATAATGATGATTCTAGCAGTGAATTTTTGGTGATTAATAGTAATGAATCTAATAGGGAAATTTTGGTGCTTAATAGTAATGAATCTAATGGTGAAATTTTGATAATTATTGTAATGAATCCAATAGTGAATTTTTGGCGATTAATTGTAATGAATCCATTCACTTGTGAATTTTTGAGGATTAATTGTAATGAATAATAGTGAAATTTCGGTGATTAAATGTAATGAATAATTGTGAATTTTTAATGCTTAATAGCATTGAATCTAATAGTGAATTTTTGGTGAGTAATAGTGATGATTCTGGCAGTGAATTTTTGGTATTTAATAATGATGATTCTAGCAGTGAATTTTTGGTGATAAATAATGATGATTCTAGCAGGGAATTTTTGGTGATTAATAGTGATGATTCTAGCAGTGAATTTTCGGTAACTAACAGTGAAACTTTTAGCAGGGAACTTTTGATGATTAATAGCAATGAATTTAATGGTGAAATTTTGATAATTATTGTAATGAATCATATAGTTAATTTTTGGGGATTAATTGCAATGAATCTAGTAATTTATAAACATGAGTAAACACTTTTGGGTTGGCGATAACGGAAAATGCCTTTTTTGATAATTAATAGCAATAAAACTAATAGTAAATTCTTGGTTATTAATAATAAGGAATCAAATAATATATAAAAAAACTAGCAAAGATTTTTCATTTTTGATTACATAATACGCATCTGGGAATTCTCTTAGCTCGTAAAAAACGAATAAATTAGCCTTCTGGTGATGATCCGTGTTATTTCAAGACGAAAGAATATTAATACTTATAAAACATTACAATAAACTTGACGATTGTTGAGCTTAGATACTTTGCTGAAGTGCAGCATTTAATAGAAAAACTCAACAAAATGTAATTAATTTACGGGAATAAAATGAAATACTTTTCTCAGAAAGGAAGGAAAGAGCTTGAGGGGAGTTAAACAGAAGTTTAAACAATGTTTTTTTCTAAACAAGATCCACTTAATTAATTTTATCAGTTCGAAGTATTAATTAGAATTAGTTCGAAGAATTAGTTTCATTAATTCCTTTACTTTTATTCCTAAGAAATTCAGTAAAAAGATTTTTTGCTGTCTTTTATTGTACCAATAAGCGGAAATAATGAAAAATATGAAGTTAGAAATTAAAAAGCAAGAGGTGTTGGGGCAAATATTCTCAAATAAATTATAATTTGTTATGCATATTTCAAAATGTCAACTGTATTTTTTAAAATCATTGTTTGGGTTTTTCTTTTCTTTTTTTTTATTCATTGACGGTCATTTTTTTTTTAAAATTGTTTTAGTCTCTTGAAGTTTCCCACTCAACATTCATATTTTTCTTCCAAAAATATGATTTTCTAATTTTAGTGAAATTTATAAAAGTGTGTTTCAAAAAATGTTTTTATTATCATTTTCTACATATTAGTTTATTTTATTTCCTTGTAGAATTTTTTTTCTATCTTTTCACGTTTTTGACTTAAGGTATCCGATTACGTTTAAAATACTTGTTATCGACCACATTGGCGAATTTTTTGTTGTCGTTTTTATTTCTTGTAGTTCATACTTTTTTCTTCCCAAAACAGCTTATCTTTTCTAAGAAAAGGAAGGCCTGACTTATCATACAGGGACACACTTTTTCTACTAAAATTTGTCTTTCACTTGAATTTTCTCAAAAATAAATTTTCGTAAAAATTCTCTACCTTTAACATGATATTCCCAAAACCAATAGAGTCATTTACATAAAAATTTCAGCGTATGTTTTAAATAATATGGGTAATGAAATGAACCCAAGGTTTTATTGTTGGTGAAATACCTTTTTTTATTTATAGGGTTTTTAGAAATATTAAGATATAAATTTATGGTAAAAATGCATATATGCGCATATTTTCGTCCAAAACTCAATTGCATCACAAGATTTTTATTAGATTTTGGTTCATTTCATTCATCAATATATTCTTTAACTTGTGTGGAAAGAAAAATAGGATTTCTGCATTACCATTTTCTGTAGAGTGTTAATCGTTTTGGTTCAATTTTATTAAAATTTACAGCAAATTTTCCCATTTTTCAAAATATGTTATATTTTCAAATAATTGTTTTTGTATTTATTGTGTTTATTACATGTAATACATCTAAAAACCACAAATAGTTTCTAAAAAATCCAGTTTTTCTCTTCCAACCTAGTGGAAACCTTACCATTCATATTTTTGGACAGAAAGCAGGATTTTCTAATTTCAATTATCTTTATAAAAGCGTGCTTAAAATTTTTTTTTGTATTATTTTCTACATTTTAGTCGTTGTATATCATCATCAAAATAAATTCATGCATAATATTAAGAAATCTTGTCATTATTTTCTTATAAAAACCCCTGTCTAATGGTGTCACTCAAATAAAATGAAAGTGTAATTCAGATGTTTTTCGATTAATTGATAATTAAGTTGTAGAATTATGAATTAAATGAAGTTGGAACATTAGACTGAACTGCATTAAATTTTTGAACTTCATCATTTTTGGATACGAGTAAGAAATTTATCTAAATTTGTATTCTAATTAACTTGGTTTGATGTAAATTAATTAATTTTATGACTATTTAAATAAAATCGTCTGAAAAGCAAACAAACAGATTTAAAACAATTCTTTCGATACTTCTGGTGACATATTTATTAAAAATACACTAATATATTTCTTGATTTTATCGCATAGATTTTCTTTTTGAGTGTTTATTATCCATGTGATGATGTGTATCCAAATAATGTTCTTTCTTTTTTGTTTAGATTTTTTGGTCGCCGCTGCGGAATCTTTTTATTCCGAGCTTCCTAAACTGTTGGTTAGCTAAATTCGCTCTAGAGCACATGTTTGTAAGTATTTTGATTTATTTTTCTCTGATATTATGTATTTAATAATAATAACCAATGCAACTGTTTATTAGAAATAAGATTATCGTTGTTTTAGTTAATGGAAGTGTAATGCAATATTAGATCATCCATTCAAAGCCTAGCCCTTTCAGTGTGTTTGAAGGATCAATGGCACGTATTCAATAGTCAGTTACAAAATGACCACAATTCTTAGTCCATGGCATAGTCAATGTGTTTACCATTTTTGTTGTACCCTTAGAAAAAGGATCGGCAACCTGCGGCTCTTTTGATGTAAAGTTCCGGCTTTCCAGTTCCATTCGAAAAATTAATAATTTATTATCAAAACTCTTAAAAACTAAGAAAAGATATTTTTAAGCACGTAATCTCACAATAGCCTCATCTTTAACAGCTCATAACTTAAGGTGTCCGACTACGTTAAAAACACTGTTTACGGACCACATTGGAAATTTTTTATATTGTTATTTCTTGTAGTTCAGATTTTTCTCTTTCCAAAAACATTTACATTTTCTAAGAAAATGAAGGCCTGACCTATCATTCAGGGGAATTTTAAGCAAATCATAGTTTGTAGCTAAAATTTGTCTTCAATTTTCTCAAAACATTAATTTTTCTAAAAATTCCCCTCCATTAACATGATATTTGAAAAAATAATCGAGGTATTTACATAAAAATTTCAGCATATGTTTTAAATAATATGGGCAATGAAATGAACCAAAAGTTTTATTATTAGTGAAATACCTTTATATTTATAGATGTTTTTAGAAAAATTAAGTTGTGAATTTAAGGAAAAAAATGCATACATATGTTTATTTTTTCCCATAACTTCTTTGCATCTCAAAATTTTTCTTAGATTTTGATGCGTTTCATTCATCACTATATTCTATAACTTGAGTTCTAAGAAAAATAGGAGTGCTGCATTACCATTTTGTGTAGAGTGTTAACCGTTTTGGTTACATTTCATTAAAACTTACAGCAGATTTCCCTATTTCTCAAGTTATATTATATTTTCAAATATTTTTTTGTATTTAGAGTATTTATAATTGACAGTACATCTAAAAACAATCAAATTTTTAAAAACAATTCCTTCGAACGTAGTCGGATACCTTAAAAACCATGTAGGATTGATTCCCTGAAAGATTCGAGCAATTCAAAACAAAATACACTCACGTTATAGTAAATCCTCTCAACACAAATACGAAGGAGATCAACATTGAGCCATTTGAAATTGATGCCGGGTCGCTTCAAATGCAATTGCTAGATGTGAAAACCAAAGATTTGTGGAGTGGCAAGTTCACAGAATACAAGAGCAAGTTGGGAGAGTTGGAGGTCCAGAAATGCACGCACATCGCACAGCACAAGTGGACAGTTCTAAAAGATATTCCGCTAGTTGAGTATTGGACGCATAAAATAGTCTTCCAGAATGTTACAGTGAGATGAAGAAATTGGCATATAGAGAGCTGATGATCTTCGGGTCCACATATTCGTGTGAAGAAGAGCTATCTTGCATGAATATAATAAAGATGTAAATTTAGAATATAACTAACAAATAAAGATAGATCTAGAGTCATGCTTGAAACTTAAAACAACAGGATACAAGCCAGGTTTAATTAAACTTTCAAAAGGTATGCAAAGCCAAAGATCCCATTGACGTAACTATCTATATTTGTATTTTTATAGGAATGAAGATTATTCTGTATTTAAAGCCATTTATTTTAAATAAAAAAACATATATAAAAGAAAATATTATTACATTAAATTCAAAATAATCAATGGCTTTTTAATAACTGAAACATTATGTAAATGGTTATTTTTGGCTCTTCCGTGTCAATAGGTAGCCGACCCCTGACTTATGTTAAATGTCATACTGGATCGAATTGTTTCTTAGCATATATTGTAGATGTTAAATTATTTATTGAAATGTTTTAAATATTCTTATAATTTTTTTTACTTCAAAATATTAATTAATAGGCTCAGTTTTGATGTCAATAACAACGAAGTTAAATTTTTTAAATATATTTCTTATTACTTTTAAATTCGATGTGTTAAAGCTTTTTAAAAATCTTCTTAACATGATACATTTCAACAGTTAATTTGCATTTTTTGTAACAAGTAACTTGTTTATAAAAAATGAATCCTGCAGTTTTAGTAAAAGTATATAATTAAAAAAAATATTTATACATTTTACTGAAATGATATTTGCGAAAAAAAATTTTTACCATCCTAGTAATATATATATAATATGCAATGATTTAAAATTTTGTAAGCAGATTGTAGTTCGAAGGCATTGAAGAAGACTTTTCATTTTAAAAATCGTTTTATTCTGTCTCCGGATAAAGGCAAGCTTACAAGCAGTGCTGTCAGAAGTGACGGAAAAAAAAGAGAAGTTAATTTTCTCTCGTGTTATATAGAATATTTTGATAGGGAAAATATTGTTTATACTGCCAATTTATTATTAAGATTCTCATATGGAATTCCGAACATGTTAATTTCAAAGCAGGGGAAACACAGGGATCTTTTTATAATACTACTTGTTTAAGTCTTTTCTCTTGCAACTTTTATCAATCCCTCTCACTGTGGAAATAGCTGAATAAAGAATTGTGCAAAGCATTTCTTGAATTAAATATATAGATAACGTGGATCATAAATAAGATAATATATTTATAATGACTTTGATATGGGCAAAATTAAGATAAAATCTTTATTAATTTGGATTTAAAGGAAATGTTTAAATTAGCATTACACACATATCATATATACAATTTTTATATTTTTTATAATGAAATATATAATTAGAGCCAAATAAATTTAGTAGCAATCCACTAATTTTATGAAGTTTTTTAAGTATTATTACTTTTAATCTGACAAACGCCTTCGTGGCTCTGTTTAGATAATATAAATTAATATTTTTAATTCAATTAAAAGATAACCAAGGACCTAAATTAATTTATATCAATTTTTTTCGCCATTAATTATATATTCCAACTTTTCCAATTAATTTTTATCTTAAAGTATCCCCTACAGAGATTCTCTAATATGGCTCCGAATATCCGTCTTTGCCATTAAATTTAAACTTATTTAATTACGGCTTTAACCGTATCAGGAAATGTTATTACTTAGATTTTCCAAACTAGAAAATCCAACAGTCATAATCATTTCATGAAAAAATATTTTATATGAGAAAAAAATATATTTTGAGGTGCAAGTTTGATATTTTAGTTTAAGTCATGTCAATTTTTTTAATCTTAATAATAAGAAAATAACATGAAATTCCAACTGGTTTTGTTAACCTTTTAATTTACTTAATCATGTTCCCTTCATCAAAATGTCCATACCTTTTAAAAGGTAAAAAGACAAAAACGGACTTTTTTATCACCCCGTAAATAAAATTTTGAAAATTCCATCATTTACGCATTAAAATATGTAGAGAGGTAAAAATAGACACTCATGTTTAAAATAAGGTGGAGTTTTATTGAAACGAATAAAAAAAGTGAGGGAAAAAAGGGGGAAAGATGACGATTATTGGTGTAACATGTTGACCGACGAAGGTCACACTTCGAGGGTCAGTTAACTTTCACAATTGTAGAATTTGGGATATCGAACAGTCTAGAATTATCATGGAAACACCATTGCGTAACGTTGGTTACATAAAGTCTCAAGTCTACCACGATCGTAAAGGGTCATTAAGAATACTAACAAGACAACATCCGACTACAATTTCTAGTCACACCAATAAATATATTGCACAGTTCACAACATAGTTCCCCGACCACAGTTATTATTGGCGAATGACGGCCGACATGTTGAGCGTTTTATATAAAGGACAAAGTCTTTGCTAAAAAATTATTATTATGCTGATTATGGCTTTTGCTGTCATATGAAGAGCCATCTATTAGATGTTTCTTGCATCATTTTCATTTCAATAAAACACCATGTTATTTTAAGAATGCGTGTCAATTTCTACCTGTTCTATTCTGTAAACTGTTGAATTTTTAAATGTTAATGGACTTTTGAATCGCCCTGTACTTTTCATACGAGAAAGTAAAGTGCATCAAGATGTTAGATCTCGAGATTTTAATATCTCTACGCTATTAATACTTCCTTTAGCATGATAAATGCTACTTCGATGTCTGTCCATCTGTTTTTTAATTCAAATATGACTCTACTAAGATGAAAATTTTGTATGTATTCTTTATATCAAAATTGCCGGTATACAGCCTGATTATAATTGAAGTTCCACTTTGAAATGATCATAAAAGGGAAACTACTGGACCAAACTTTTATCAAACTTAGAAAAAGTTTAAAGGATATCATGAGGATTTCTTTCCTGCTCCCCTCGGAAAGTTCAAAAACTCGCCACCAGGGGTGAAAAATGGCACTGCATGTAATATCGATAAGCAAAACTGATCATGAAGACACGCGTTTAATCGTTCCAGAAACGTGTTACAAAGGATGTTCAATATGTGTCATTTGAAAAGCACAGTTTGTAATGAAAATCTAAATAATGTGAGGAATTGAAAGGAGCGTTACGCTGTCATATGCTTAACATTCCTCCTGATATGCTAAGAGTCACAATTTAGAATGCAGTAATGCGATTTAAATTGCTTTGAGAAAATGGTGGATGCCACATGAAACATGCTTTGTCACGCATATCAGAAATCGGTTTAAAATATATTTAATCGTATCTTCCTGTCCTATTTCGCATTCTAATATTGCATATAGCGTCATTTCTCCCTTGATGTTGAGTTTTTGAATTTTTTTGACGGAAAAGAAATTCACGTGACCTCCTTTTAAACCGTTGCCAAGTTTGATAACATTTGATCCTGTAGTTTTCCGTTTATGATCATTTCAAAGTGGAACTTTGATTATATGCACCCAGTGTATCAAATGTAGAACGATCTTTGCATAAAGTCTGCCTGTTACATGATATTTAAGGTAACTATTTAAAGTCCTTCGTCATGTAAACACTATATCTCGAAAGAACATTAACTGCATAGTTCAAGTTTGGTGAATGATTTCATTGCCAAGGATTTCTATAACAATATATACTTCTTTAGTTCTATATAATACCTACAGTAAATCAAATCCGTCAGTTAATTGACTGTTTCATTTTTTGTGTACTCAAGTGTATATGTTTCCAGGTATCATGAGTGAATAAAAATATCCTCTATGTTAATATCCGAGAAACATAAAAATCCTAACTTTTTGTGTACATTTATGATTCTATATTTTGTTCCAAAGTCGTTCGAATTTGAAACTATCAATACATATACATTTTACTATCTGTTGCTCAGGAAATAACCACTGAGAAAAATATTACTTATGTACATATGGAAGTGCATAGTCCACAAGAAGAGCCTCAGACAGACGGAATCGTGATAACATATTCAGGAAGAGAAAATATGCCATTACATTTTCTGAGAAAACTTTGCAAATATCAGTATATATATTATTGACGTAGAATGATACTTCAGATAGCGGTTTTTGTATCCTTTCCTTTTGACATTTCGCTTATAACTCGGATAAATTCCATTTAAATCGTGTCTTTGTATCAATTGATGCAGAAGGAGAGTAAACGCTCAAAGATGAAGAACAGTATAAGCATACAGTATGTAAAAGAATCATAAAAACTTTTGTACAGTTTAACCAATGTGATCGTCATGGAATAAATACAGCGTTTTGGGTTATGACGAGTTTATTCGTCAGTAATATTTTAATAAGTAGTGACAATTTGCAGTTTGAATCACAATTTTTGTA
The DNA here is from genome assembly GCA_026543055.1 of Argiope trifasciata. NCBI lineage: Eukaryota > Metazoa > Arthropoda > Arachnida > Araneae > Araneidae > Argiope > Argiope trifasciata. Next base: position 881,872 of record JAPMOQ010019781.1, on the reverse strand, counting down.
AAAACTCAAGCATAGTTGTGAATGTCGAAATGTTTAAAATATTTCGAGGTCAAGTCGAAATTAAAAGAACAAATAAAATATTATCATGCATGGTATTCTGCTTTTCTCAAATCGATTCTCTAACTGAAAAAAAATATGCTTCTTATCATTCATATGCAAAAAATATATGTTACCTTAAGTAAATAAATAATTATTATTAAAATAAAAAAATAAGTCACTTCATTGTAACATAATTTCTTATCCCACATATTCTGTGTTTAACGAGTATAATCGTTATCGCTAAATTTTGCGACACAGTTTAGATGCATATTTTGCAAATAGATCGAAATACTTAAATGGTTAAATTGATGGCAACTAAAACTTCAAATGGAATTTAATTAGATCGGAATGGAATTTAATTTAATTAGCTTCAATGGAATGGCTCTGTAATCGGAAGACTTCAAGTTAGAAACAGAATTTGTACGCAGGATTGGCTCACTTTTTACATAACGTCGAAGGTCAAATGTTTCTCACCAATATAATGTGAAAGCTTGGAGAAGAAGGATTAACCATGGCGTCTTCATTGTCCGAACAAAGTTCAAATTTGTGAAGTTTGAAAGATGTTGTGATAGTTTTCGTGTCTTGTCTTAAACCAAATTATCGAATTTTGTTTGGTTCTTAGCAATCTGATGCGAAAATTTAGCATATGTCGTCCATTTATGAGGACATCGTGTTTCTTTTATCTGTGATCGTAGAGCAGTATTTTTCTCATCAGTGTGCTGTGAAGTTTGAAGTTTTTAAAATTCCAACTTTATCTATTTGAAGCTCAAATTTAAGAGGTAAAGCCCAAAATAGTTTTTTGCGTAATCTATAATAAAAATAATAATGTAACCATCATAAATTAACTAGCTGATAATATGTAAATTATCATTAAAATAGAAATATGGGTCAATAAGAGACATATCAAGCTTTAAATATTGGTCGCCATAAAAATTTTAACATAGCTCACAACATTGTTATGAATCCTTTTTTTAATGTAACTGACGATCTAATGGGTTATATTTAATTTCGATCGCAAAAGATCAGAAGCACCAGTGAATTTTGGTATTTTGCTGCCCAAAGCACTGCCCATGTCCTTCTCTAATTGTTCCAATTATTTTAAGTAATTAGGAAAATAAAGCTTTTTTATTTACATTCTCAACCAACCAGGTTCAAACAGTTGCCAAGTTGAAAATGCGCACTTAATGTAAGGTTTAACAACAATGGTTTTAGGCTAAATGACTGATGTCTTACTCTTGGTTTAATCTATTGGGGGTCAGAAGTCATTTTTTCTGTAGAAATGGAAATTTGGAATGGTTTTCTCGTCATTTGACTACTGTCAATACCAAAATGTTTTTAATTTTAAAATTGCGTATCACTCGCACTGAACTATTTCGCCATTTAATCTGCAAGACAATAAAAGTACTAAAGGCACCAAATCCGAGGGATGTTTACTGAAGTCTCATGTTGGTAAATTTATCTCTGTTTAGGAATTGAAAAATCCATTGGCTCGAATTCCTACTTCGTTGAATATGTGCTTTAGATTTGTAAAAAGTTAAACCTTATTTAGCTGATATAAGAGAAGGCTTTTTGAAGTCATCTTTGTCACTTGATTTATCTGGTATGACGTAGAAATATAAGAGAATGTTTTTTTAAAGTCATCTTAGCCATTTGATTGCAATGTAGATGTATTTAACCCGTTTTAATCACTTTATCAAGCGTCTTTTTAAATATAATCTAATAAATCTAATTATCTAAAACAATTTAATTGTTTATTTTCACAATTCAGTTGGGTCGTCAAAAATATCAACTATAAATCAAATAAAAACAGAAAGTTGCGGTTTAAATAAAGAATAGAATAATGTAGTTAAAGTAAGCTCTATTCGCGGCGAATTTTTCGTAAGACGAGATAAAAGATCGATGCTAACAATAAAACATTGGTTTGCCCAAGCCTTTTTGCATACTTTATAATAAAAGTCCCAATTTTCCATCAATATCCAGAATTTATGTGCTTGAGGGGTAAGGCTTCAAATGCCTTTCAAAGAATTGATGAATTATTGTTATGAAACATTGATCTTTGGCACGGGTGTAGTATTTTTTACCGATTCTGATCTTCCACCGTTGATACTTGGCATGTGGTTTTTATATAAATCCCTGAAGATCGAATTTGTATTTTGGACACACCTTTTTTTCAGTCCGATGGAAATCAAAATTTGACATAGAACTATATTTGTAGACACAAAATTGTATACTCAGTTTCATTTATTTAAATTATTGTGTTTTAGAGTTATTGCATTTACATTGATGCAAGCGCTCCGATCGACAGATGTTCGACCCTTTGCTCGATTTTCTTTTAATAGATTTCGTTCAAAAGTTGAAAGGAATTTGCAAATGCAAATCAGTTCATATTCCTGATTTCAAAGAATTTTTAGCTTTTCTTTCTTAGACATATGGACAAACATACAGTACAAAAATGTATCTTTCGAAAATCTGAAATGGGAAGATTGTCAAAATCTCAAGCTCGAATTTCCTGATAATTACAATATTTTCTCTTTTTGTACTTCACATAAGAAAATAAAAAGGTAGTTTATTTCAATATGAGAAAAAAAAATTGTTTCATTCTGTTAATAACAGGGCAGTATCTCATTCAATTTCAATTCCTACTCTGATGGACCAAGTCCTGATAGAGCATAAATTTAATTTAGTGTCCACCCAAATTGTCTAGTTGGCAACAAAGTACTTGAGCTCAATATCAGTTTCTGAATCTCAGATATACAGTATCATTTCCCCTCCTATAGAAGATCCCGCCAATTCGAAATATCGAAAAACACCCAAATAATATTGTTACAAACCTGAAATGTTGTTTTCCCACACTTATAATGTCACCATATGGAAGACTGATTAGCAGTCATCTGTATTGAACGGTGCCCAGGTGTCACATCAGAAAATCTCAATGATTGGCTACAAACTTGGTAAATATTTGGCGACTTGGCGATGAATTTGGCTACTTTAGCGACAAAATGGATAATACCTGATAGTTTAAGAATTTAACCTAACTGTTCATTAGGAACCGAGAAACGTTCAGAAGTTTCTGATTGGTCCAGAAGCTTTTAGCCCTGCTTCCCGGAGCTATAAAAGGCCGCCAATCTGAAGCTCAGGTATTGCTACTTCCCTTTTCCTTATAATACAGTCTTTTACTCCATAAACCTTCTATTAATAGTAAATTAACAACTAATTTAAGCCGTAATCGATAAGCTAAAGTTAGTCGCGGTCTGCAATCCCTCGCACTCTCTCATATATCACAACCAATCAGATTGAATTCTGACACACACCACCTCGCCCTTTCATCCAACTTGCTACTAATATATATATCCCGCCATCTTGATTCAACTCCATCTTCAGTCCTGATTCACCGAATATGACCACTGCAGTTTATTAACTGTTAAGCTCCATTTATCTTACTATTACCGGGGATAGGCGCCTCATCAACATAACTCATATCAGCTCAGGTATTTGTCGATCGCGTTGGCCTGAACAGAGAGGTTCTGAATTGGTCGTGGATAGGAATTCTGAACGGAGATGTCGCAGCGAGAATACCGAAGCAACGACAGAATGCTGAATTGCTGTGTGTCGTTTTCTGTCGAAGCCTGTGTTGTAGCCTTTTGTGTCGTCGTCGTGAACGGAGCAGACCTGAACTGAGAAGTAGACGCGAAGTAGTGAGTCGGCAAAGTAGGTTCCGCCGTCTGGTGAGATCGCAAAGTTCCGAGGTGCCGAATCCTGTCTGACTGCTTTGTGTGCTGTAGGCCTTGTTACTACGGATTTCTACTTGTGGACTATTCTTTTTATTTTGGATTACTGTCTGCTGTAGAGTGCTGCTGTTTGCTGCCCTGTGTGTTCGTCTTCGCATCACATATTTGTCGTATGTAAATAATTGTCTTCATTGTGCTGTCATGTGTTCGTGTAAATAAATGCCGTCGTTGTGTTTTTCTTCTAAAGGAGTGATCATGTTGTTGTTTCTTATGGCACTTGCCATTGGACAATCCTGCTGTCGCGTAGGCAGCGATTGGGTCCAATAGGTGCGTCTTGTGATTTTTTCAGTGGCACCATCTAGGGTCAAGAATACGCCACTCACACGCCATAACCCTTTTTACGGCACGGACTTTATTCATACCTTTTCATTCATTCATCCGCAGATGGTAATTGAGATTTAAATCAGAGAGCGATCACCTCTGAATCAGTACCCCGAGTGGTATTATTCTCGACATGGAGGGCTTTGTGACCACAGATTTATACGTGTGTCAGTCACACACGGGGAATCTTTGACTGGCGGATTCAAACTCACAACCTAATGGACATGGAACTAACGTTCTTCGAACCAGGTTTCCCGGCCTAGGGCTGATCATTGTTGTGCTTATCTTCTGCATCATATACCCCACTACACATAAGTGTAGGTGCAGATCAAGAAATCCGTAAAAATATTATTTGCTGACAATGCATTCAGTTCGTAAAGAAGACATCTCGAAATTGAATGTTTTCAGAAAGAGAAAATATAGCCATACCATTTGCTATTTTGCTGTACGAATACCCGTTATTTACGCAGTAACCACTTCCATTGCTGAATTTTCTTTCTACTCGACTTTCGCTTAAAAGTCTGAAATAAATTCTTTTTCTCTATACAGGCAAATAGAGAAAAATAGTTTATTCTTTTAGATAGTTGGTAAATCACAGCAAAAATTTTATCTTGACTGGACTGTACAGTATTTATCTTGGGTTGGTTGTTATTGACTTTTACCATGAACTGTTCAATGCGATAAAGGATTTTCTGTTTCCCATTTGGAACGTTTATTACTTTCCTTTTAGAAATACGATCTGCGGGAAAATCGTAAAAACTGCATGAGCTTGAGATCTTTATTTTCTTATGCTCAGAATTATCTTCATGTTTTGTTTATATTCCCGGGTTTGAAATAAAAATGCTGCGAGGGATGCGATAAATTCATTTGCAAACTTGTTCTTATTTACAATGTCTTGTTTGTCTTTTGTTTTAGTTTCCAAATTTATTACCAAGTATAACGTAACATAGATAATAGAAATGAATATGTTGAATTCAGCAGCTGTTTTGTCAATAGTCGTCGTTTCAAATTTTTAGTTTAGAAATTTTTGATAAATGATATGCTTTCCCTCTGTGGTTGGTAAAGGTAGGAAAATCGATACTTCTATGTATTTAAAATAGTTAGCAAAAGTAAAGTAATAACCCTTTCCCTTCTTCCAGCTACTGTTACGTTTTTGCATTTTATACTACTTGTGAACTACTCTTGTTATTGTGAGCTACTGACAGCTTTAGAGTGCTGCTGTGTGCTGTCTTTTGTGTTGTCCGACACACTTAATTTTAAAAATGAGCTTTACAGATTCGAATGTCTGTTGATGAAAATTCATCAAAATATCATCTTGTTAGAATTTTTTTTGATTATTACAAGGATGTAAATAATGCAATAAATATATAAAAATGGGATAAAATCAAAAACCATAAATAAATCTTACAAATATTATTAAATTAGATCTTTTCTCACTTTTTAACTTTAATCCAAGCTTTAGTATTATTAACAAAACTTTTTGGCACAGTAAAACAGCTAGGAGAATTTAGATAACAGTGGAGGTACTCAAATATAAAATGTTTCATCGAAGGCTACGGAATGAATAGATACTGGGGTGGGGTGGGGGGAGAAATAAGAGCATGTTTTCGATTACGTTCAACATATTTAATAAAACTTACTTTTATGATAAAAATATTATCCTAAATTTAAAAAGTGACGTAATAACTGTTAATTATTAATATGAATATAATTTTAAAAAATAAATTTCTTCAAACTTGACTGCGAGGATTTTTTTAAAGTTAACTGAACTAAAATTAACTAAAAGTTAAAAAATTAATTTAATAGAAATATTTTTTTTGAATTTTGCAACGGAATATTTTGTTATTCTGTAATTTTCCAGTAGCACTTTTAAAAATGCATTTATAAGGCATATTCCATATTAACATTAAAAAGCGCATGTGCTTAGCATGTAAAACTTCTGTAAATTTTATACTTCCCATATCATTATTTGCCTGATCTTATTTTACAATATAACTTTATTTTGACGAGTTAGAGGTAGCAATTTAAAGATTTCGAGATATCATGCGAGTCTGTTTTGATGAATTAGGAGACAGACTTGAATCACAGCTTGACAGAAGTGCCTGTGTTTCGCTCCTTTATGACTCTGAATTCGCCAACAATTCCACGTAAAGAAGTAACGAAAAAGGCACTTAGTTTCATATAATCATAACAACTCTTTCATTTTTATGCTATTACCACTTCGTTTAGGATAAATTCTCACTTTTTTCTTGTAAAAATTAATGCTTTATTTCAAATTTTTAAAAAAAATCATTACTGAAAGTACTGTCTATCGCTAGTCATTATTTTTCTCCATCTTTCTAGCAGCATTTAAATTTCACGTCAGAAAAACGACACATTTTTTTAGGTCATCCAAGAGTCGGCCCAAATTTTTGCATCTTCATAAGAACCCAAGTGTAGCTCAGCCAGGCTATGTGTCATCTACGGGAACAAGTGGTAGTCGGAAGAGCCAATGTCTGGTGAATACGGCGGGTGGGGTAGGACTTCCCACTTAACAGTTTTTAAGTATGTTTTTGCAACATGTTGTAGAGCTTTGCCATGCTGCAAAATAATGTTGTTGTTGTTGTGTCTCTTCTTTGTATAGCGACCGGTTTTCCTTCAGTTCTCTGCTTAATTGCTCCAATTGTAGGCTGTAGCGATCGTGATGGTTTCATTTGGTTTGAGCAGCTCATAATAAACTATACCCAGCTGACCCCAACAAATTCAGAGCAGAAACTTGCAACTATGGATATTCAGCTTTATTGAAGATGTTGATGCATGGCCAGAGTTCTATACTTAGGGTTATCTCAGTGTTTTATCTTAGGTTTCAAAACCTTTCCGTTTCTTTTTAATTACAATACTATGCAAAAACCTTTCCGTTTCTACCGTTGAAGCAGTTGTTCACACTTGAAAAGACGCCGTTCGACGTCTATCGGCTTCAACTTGTACAACAACCAATGACCTTCCTTAGGAATCATTCCTAATGCTTTCAAAAGTATCAAAACTGTTTTGCAATCAACTTATAATAATTAAGCAATTTTAACTGGCGTTTGACACGAGTCTTCATAAAGTAATACATCCGTCTTCAAACTTCTTCTTTGTGCCAGGGCGTTCTTTTTCATTATTTTTAAACCACTCGCCCCTAGTTGTTTCAGACAGAGCATAGTAAATCTCAACAAGAATTTTGTAACCTTCAACTGCATTTTTTAAAAATAAAATTGTGCAGTATAATTCCACGCAAATACTCTTTATTTGGCACGAAATTTGACATATTTAACGAGATGAAAAATAATGTCGTTTGCACTTCCGCGAAATAACATTCACCGAATTTCAAACTGGTTTATAGTATTTTTAAGTAGATACGTTACTATCATGAACTAACGTAATCAGTTCCGGTAACACCATCCGTTGGAAAACAGCGAGAATTTATTCACCTACCCAATATTTTCCTCATGAGCAGCACTTGTGTTTGTCTATCTGAAGTAGAAGATAGCCGCCAATTCTTTAGAATCGTTCTATATATACTCTTCCTGCTTTATAAACTGAAAAACCTCTTTTATTTTATCAAAATTTCGTGAGGTTTATAATTTTCCAATGAGTGACAAACATGTTATTGCAAGACCATTTACCAAAATATTATGAAAATTCTAAATATTACCACAAACTCAGTTGCTTTGCTTTTTATATTCGGTTATTGTAATTGTTTGATTTTAATATGGAATTAGATCTGCTGTAATTGTATCTACTTCAAAACTTTTAAATTAATTTACTTTTTATATTCATTTATTACACTTTAACAATTACAACAACAATGCAACCCAATTATATGCTTGTACGAATTTATTTAATCGTATTCTATGAATTTAGTAACTTATGCGTCTCTGACGCATCAGGTTTATTATAAAAGAATCAAAATGCAATCAAGTTAAAAATAACTAATATATTCAAAAATAAAATAAAAGAATGCGTATTAATAATTAAAACTTTCAACCTTAATCAAAATACCGAAGGGTTACTGATAGCTTTTCATAATACTAAACTTTAGTTTCGAAGAATTGAATTTAACATTAAATAGCCATTTATTACAAATGCCCTATCATGTGAGGGTAACCATCTGTTTCTGTGAAATTTGAAAACTGTCATGAGTGCTGAGCACACCTCTTATTGCAACTCAAACTGCCAAACTTTCTAGACTACTCCTAGACTTCATTGACAGATTTGTAGTTAGTTGGATTGTTTGTTTGCACCTGAAATATGCAGAAATAAATATAACTATTACATTTCTTACTACGTGTTTGTATAGGGAATGATATGTTATCTGACCATAACATTCTATAACTATCCAAAGTTTCTGAGTTTAATGTAAAGTTAATTGCCTCATATACGTTTTCTGTATTAAAAGAGGACGCAGACCAATTGAATCTGCAATTAGTGAAAAAATAACTAATGAAAATGAGGAGAATTTAATATTGTATGAGTATACTTTCAAATCTAGATTTGATAGTTTGGTTGTGATGAATTGATGGTTGAACCACAAGAATTACGTGATATGAAACAACGCTGATTTTTGTAATTGGGAATAAAAGTTTGGCAAATTTGCCACTATTTCATTCATTCATGATGTTATGTGCTTGAAGATATATAAATAATTTCACCCATTTCAACATGGTTTGTTTATTTTAACCTTATTACCATGTGAGTACATGTTATTTTCGTTTGAGGTTTTTGAAGCCTCAAAAAGCATGGGCAAAAAATTGAAGATTTATCACTTTTGAGGCATCAATATTTTACTTTTTGGATTATTAGAAGAAGATTAAGAAAGTTATCGCACTTGGCGAGTTGCCGCCAACAAAAAGTTACAACTTGGTGCGAATGTCCGCCATGTACTTGATGCTCCTGTATCGCCAATGAAGGGCAAGATTGTGAGAAGTTATAGCCCGAAGAAAATGGAAATCAATACGCAACAGCGAGGGGAGGCATCTAAAGATGTATATATTATAATGATAATAATAGTATTTTTTTAAAAAAAATCCTTTTAAATTTTTCCAGCAGGCGAAAAAAAATGGAGCTCAATCGGTTTTGAGAGTAGATAGAAAGTTGTCATTTTCTAAATATCTACGCATGTGTAACCTGACATTCACAAGTTTGCTTCAAACTATTTTAAACTTTATCACGAAAAACAATTTTGGCCTCTTGAAAAATAATTTTTAGAACTCGATTTGTTATGACATAGTCAAAAACCTCGTTTTGCTAAATATTAGTAATTGCTTGGTATCATGCGAGAACACGATGTATTTCTATCGGATTGATACCACATGACTGAAAAAAAATTTTCTTACATGATAACTCAAAATTTACAATAGCAGGTTTCAATTTTTTTTTTTTTTTTCCAAATCTCCATTTTAAAAATTTCCCTTCTAAGCATTTGTACTGGCTAGAATGAATTAATACCTGAATTCATTCAGGTATTAATCACCAATTTGTCAGAGCTAAGCTGTAGCGATATAAAAAAATTTTTTAATATCCATGGTCTTAGAGTATTAAAGAATGTCAGTGAGTGAAGATGGACAATCATCGAAAAACTTTCCTTGGGAAAAAAAAAAAGGAAAAATGAAATAAAAGTAAAAATGAAATCTATGATCTCAAATTTCAAGTTATCATGAGAGATAATTATTTTTAAGTCATTATTTGTCAACAAATTTAAGTCCTTAACCAATTTAAACCGGGTTGAAAAAATCACGAGGCTTTTCTATTAGTCTCTGTCTCTCTCTCTATTCAATTTCCAAACAAAAACTATTTAACAATAAATTCTTAAACATATTAATTCATATGGAATTTTTATGAAAACAATATTTTTGCAAACACAAACTGCTATTTTCTAATTTCTGATATCATAAAACAGTTTCATAATGGATTAATCTTAGAACAGAAGTCAAATCTTTCAATGTTTCCCACTTCAGAATGAATAAAGTGATATTTCCCCTCTGGGGCAAAGAGAAAATACTTTTATCAAAGTTGTTATTAAACGAGAAGGATGTTTTTTGAACATATCATGAAAACTAAATTATTTAATTTCTTTCGAAAAAGTTACATTCCATGAAAATAACAGCTTTGATGTCATAGTTCTAAACCATAACCATTTAAAAACGTATTTGCTGCCAAAGAAGCATACGGAGTAATAAAACAATACTGATAAAAGCATGCCAACCTTTTATAAACGTATCTGCTTTTAACGAAGCATACATAATAATAATGCAAATTCTGGTAAAAGCTGGGAAAAAAATGTATGCAATTGAAAGAAGTTGAAGAACATTGCCATTTATGCTTGCCTACTCGATTTCGAGCTTCAATTATTCATTGCCTTCAATTATTCAAAAACCCCTAATGAAAACAGGATCATGTTCTCACATGACTAAAATAATTTATCTTGAAGTTTGGTTTATTAATCCATAAACCGATCGTGTTTCTCCGTAAATTTTAAATTTCTCTGTATACTTTTCACGAATTTATATTTATGGTTTCTGACTACGATCGGGATTTTTTTTAATATTCGAAACTAGATGTAAAAATAGAGAAAATAACTCTTTTTAGGAACAAAAAGGGAATGAAGCGAAAATTTTCTAGTTTATCAAATGATTTGCTTTAATTGTTGTTGAGAGCTTAGGAAATATATTATCTAGTTCCTGAACTAAAAAACAAAAATATGCTGCTTTTCTATCCATTATTTAAAATGCCACTGTACGTTGATAAATAACGCGGAATTTTCAATTTCTTCCCAGTGTGAATCATTAAAACAACTATAAAATATTTTGAAATAAATCGCTTACTTATTCTCCAGTTCAAGAACTGCAAAACATTTTGAGAAGTTGTTATACGAAATTTGAATAAAAAATCTGCATTGGAATTAAATTTGAGGCTTTTCGACAGAAAATGTGATCAAAGATTAGAAAATAGTATCGAGAGATATGGAACAGTAGTAAAACGTTTGTAAATGCAAATATAAAAATTATTGTAGTTTCCCCAAAAATATACTTAGAGACAAAATTGTAATACTTTTACTAAGAAAATTGTTCAAACATTAAGAATGTTAAATAAAAAATCATAATTTCTCAAAAAATCGACTTTTTAAGTCACTTACCTTGAGATTGTACACTCAATTGTCTTGTTGGATGACCGAAAAGACTTTAGCATTTGCCTGAATCTACAGATTTCTCGAGACTACCCGAGGAAAAATTATCCTTTTATCGTATTACAATAATTGTGGGGAGTTTGATTTTTATTTTTAAAAATTAAGGTTAAGAATTTGTTTTATGTTAAAAGCTTAAGTATCTCAATTACGGTGATTTGAAGGTAAATAAATAATGTTTCTCTTCATTGTTTGAGAATAAAATTTCGAAGAAGTGTGATTTTGTTAGGATTGTGTTTTAATTTGATTGAACTAGTTCCTAGATGGCCTCTGAACGTAAACTTCAATCTTACAAGAGGCGTTCAAATGAAAAGGTACGAAACGCCGTAACAATCTAACCTTTAACATATTTCCCTATACCGCTATGGCAGAACGTAGAGAGAGGTCTGGTGTTGCGATTGGAGTCTCCGACGTGGATCGGAGCATGCTCAAGAGAGAGCAGACGCTCTTAGAAAGAGCGCTGTTCAAGTATGCCTATTTGTTGATTTCCCCAAGCACAGAAGAACCATTAACTCCGATGTGTACTGTGAGACACTCCGAAGACTACGTTGGTCCATCAAAAACAAGAGGCCGCGATGGCCTGTTGGTAAGGTCTCTGCTCCAGAACCGGAGGGTTGCAGGTTCGAAACCATATTCCCCCAAAGAACCGTCGTGTTAGCGGGTCTAGTACACGTTAAATCCGTCCGGGCCAAATGTCATCCGTCTGGTGTGGTGTGGATGTTTGCAAAGGGGGATGCCAGCTCAGGTATCGACCTCGTTATCTGATCACAGTTCAAAATGACGAGGTCCGTCTTAAAATAGTTGTAGTGTTGCGACAAAACGGGACGCTAAATATAACTTAAACCAAACCATCAAGAACAAACCGAGGCTACTTGCGGAGAGTTTGCTTTTGCTCCATGATAACGCGAGCGCGTCCGCGCGTCTTCACGGTCGCACAAATAGAACAGGCCAATTTCAAGTGGATGTAGCTCGACCATCCGCCCTACAGCCCGGACATGTCGCCCTGCGCTTTTCATGCGTTTGATCCCTTCTACAAAGATTTGAGAGGGAAGCGTTTCAACTCGAACGGGGAAAGCAAGGGCACTATGAAGAACTAGGTCTCATCACAGTCACAGGAATTATAGGAACAAGGAATCTTTTGGCTCGTTAATCAATGGCATCATTGTACTCAGGCCTATGGTGTATACTCTGAATAAAGACTTCATTTATACCCAAAGAGTTGTTTCGTATCTTTTCATTCGAACACACCTTGTATCAATTTTCAAGTATTTACATGTAGTATTGCATTCCAAGTTCCATGGCGTTTTTATTACGATACGAAGAATTTTATTCAGATATAACTTAAATTTTCTTTACGTGCTACTAGTATTCTACAAAACAGATAGACCACTTTAATGGATTGAAATTTAAGATAAATCGTTCAGGCTTATTCTGAAAGTTGAAACATTTGATTAATTTAGGTAGGAAATATATATCCTAATAGAATATCCTTTGAATTAAATCTTTCGTGGTATTATGTTGTATGTGTTTCATAAAAAAAAATTGTTTCAAAATAGATTAGTAGTATCTTTTCAAGAATAATAACCCAAGATAATGATAAAAGAGCATAGCATCAAAAAGACAAAGTGAAGAGATATAAAATTAATGACACTAAATTATTTTTGATCGTGAAAGCTGCTCAAACTTAATTAAAAATATGTATAAACTTTTTTTCGATAAATTTGTTACAATGCAGTCTAAGAAATGAGACCTATCAATGCATTAGAGGTTAATTGAATATTTTCCTTTTTTTATAAAATGCATTAAAAGCCTAAGAGTGTTGTAATTAATTACAAAGAGTGTCTTGTAATTTATGAAAATGAAGAAAGAAAAATTTTAGCGTCACAAAAATAAAAAAAGCTTAAAAATGTCATTTAAAAAGTTTAATAAACTTTAAGAAAGAAAGCCATCCGCTTGGGATAAATTTATTGATTAAAAAGGAAACAAATTTATCAAAAAAAATTCTTTATTAATAAATAAGGGCATTCAACTTAAAAATGAGATGGGAGATTTTTGTTGGGTTCAAAAAATCTGTAG
>JAPMOQ010019781.1:837272-868434 GCA_026543055.1 Argiope trifasciata | reverse complement strand
CTTAAAAATGAGATGGGAGATTTTTGTTGGGTTCAAAAAATCTGTAGTAGTTTTGCTAATTCTTTTTAATCTACGTCTGTAAGTTATCAATTTTCTGACCTTTGTTTTTGTTGAGATTCTTTATGAATTTCATCACATTCAACCAATTCGCCACTTAAAACACATTTGTGGTGGGCAGTATTTAAGGGTGAATTGAATTTTTGGAAAAGAAATAATAATAATCCAATTAAGCAATCAATTAATTTAAAAGAGCCAAAATATAGCCAATGAAGACACGATTATGTAAGATTTATTTTGCCTTCTTCGTACTGAAAAAGGGCTTCTTTATCTTTAAAATTGTTTTTGAGTTGTTTTTTTTAATTTAAGAAGTTGATTCATACTTGATCAACTACTTTTAACAATTAACGGTTCTAATTAATACAGGTGGGAACTCTTTTAGTAAACTGGTTATCTTTATGTTCGATGTTGAAGGCACATATTATCATTCTTAATGTTTTGCCAAATGTTGTATCATTTTTGTAGATTATTAATAATTTATAAAGAAGAGATTATTTTCCCTATTTTGAGACAATCTGCTATTTTTTAAGAAACTTTTTCAGCGCAATAAACGGAAACTCACCTTTGCAAACGGTTACTGATGATTACCACGCTCATTACTCCCAATATCTAAGAAAATTATTGCAAAATATATCCTACAATAGGTTGCATTATTTTTATACTTTTTAATATCATATTTAATTGAGTATCTAATATATAGTATATATTTTCCGAGCTTCTTCAAAACTGACATGAAATATCTGTTTCTTTTCCCAGCATGATCTCCATCGTGCCATGCAGAGATCCCAGTCTGCCCTGTCACATCGTCTGATGATTCTTTCTGCAACGTTACTTTGCCTCATCTTCACAAGGTAAAAAATCATTAGATGAAACATTCTCAGTAAATATTGCCACTCATGCCATTATACATACAGACAGATGGAATCAAACTTTCTTACCTTCGCAACAGAGTATGCTCGAATTTGGAATCTCTAGGATTCCTGGTCGGTTGGAGGGAATACGTGGAATAGTTATTAAGGAAAAAATTAGTTTACGCATATGGAGAACAGAAAAAGTGACTACTATATATAGTATTATGATAATGATGAAGGCATTTGGAGAGGAGTATGAGTTGATAAAGTCCATTCGAGTTAATGTATTCTTGGAGGAGAGCTTGGCTGAGATGCAAGACAAAAATGTATACAGCGCTTAGGTCTGGAAAGATTGGTTCCCCATTGTCTCGTAGGAACCGCACAGTATTACTAATTTTCACCTTAAACATCTTGTTTCCCATAACGTTAGAGCACCAGGTGTCCACATTTCCAAATTCTACAATACAATGGGTAATTGCTCAATTTATTTGAACGATTTTTATCTCCGGAAATTTTGAATACCTATAATCATGCATTACGGGATTCACGATACACACTTTGTCAGGACGAAACCTGCTGTTAGAATTGTCTATCGAATGATATTCCTCATTTTACTTAAAGGAAATAGAATTTTTCATTTACCTTGAACAATATTGGAAAATTTTCGAAATTTCTTTGATATAGCAATTGAAGTACAAAGGGTGTTCAAATGAAAGGATACAAAACGAGCAGAACCCCTTCCCCAGTTCATGAGCTGCCTGGTCATTTGTTCGTGATGTATATAATCTTTGGAGTATCCCATAGTAAGAATAGGAGTTGATGGTTCTGTACTCGAGGAATTCAGCAAGTAGGAAGGCGAACTCATGGACGCCATGAAGGACTCACTCTTGTCAGGGCCACAGGAATTCTGGGAAAAAGGAATCTTTCGGATGGTTATTCAGCGGGATCTTTGTTCTCAGGCCTATGGTGTATACTTTGAATAAAGTCTCCATTTATACTCACAGTGGCGTTTCGTACCTTTTCATTTGAGCACCCCTTGTATGATAAGATTATTCAAAATAATTCCTTTTGGAAATGGGGATACATATTTCCAATTTTCTAAACAAAAGACTAATTCCATTACTAGCCCTAACAAAAAAAACTCATAGATTTCGATCTGAATATCAAAATGGCAACGGGTGACAAATATTTCCCTTTTTCAACCTGCTACAATCAATTACTGTATCAATATTACATGCTATTAAAGGTAGTGGCCCATGTGCATTGCATATACAGATGAACAATGATTGTTGAAAATGGGAGCAAATTCATTCTTTATCTTCTACAATCCTCGGCGAAAAGATGTCACACGGAAATTGATTTGAATACCATGGTAACTAAGGTTGAAATTTCTCTACCTGTGCCAACTGGACAACTAAATCGTAGAGATTGGATGCTATTGTGAGAGGAGCGCTATGCGAAAGCAGCGTGCGAATTCATAATGAATACTGAAAATGGGAACTAAAACTCCCACTACTAATCTCATCAAAAGAATTGCAGAATTCGATTTGATATGAAAGCGTTCATGGTTAAAATCTCTCTGTATTTATCAAATGAACGACTAATCCATAGATATTATATGTTTTAGAGATCATGGCATCAAATGCATATGACGTATTAACTAGGGATGGTTGCTAGAAATGAAGGTACTCGATTTTCTATAATCTCCGCAACAAAAATGGAATTGCTCTGAATTCGAGATATTGACGATACCTAATTATTTCTAAGTAAGCGGCAATGATACGGGCTAAATATATCGTAGACAAACTTCTTCTCTGACTTGAAGAGATAATGCAGGTTTAGATATCGCCCTTATCGGTTGACTGTGGTTTAAAGTAGCAAAGACCTTTCCAAAATGGCAATCGCATTGCTTCGAAAACGAAACTGAACTAACTTTTATGAGTTCCTAAATGTTTACAAGCTACTAAAAGTTGACTTTTAGTATTATCGTCATCCAGATTCAGTTCTGCAATTATTAATATCGATAGAGAGTGTTTTTTTGTTTTTTTTTTTTGAAAATGTGTAAGAATTGTATTATAGATTTGAAGGGCGTGCAACATGAGAAGCTGATATTAAACATAATATAAATAAAAATTTGAATTCATTACCTTTTGAAATATTTCTTTTATTAACCACTCCCCTTTTGCATTTTTTTTTTTTGGAAAAAAATTACAAAAATCCTTCTATTTTTTATTTTATTACTAAACACAACGAAACGAAACGTAACAAAATATGTCAATTTTAATTTTAATTTTTAATTTTCTCTGAATGTAAAAAAATTGTTTTAGTATTAGTTTATTATCCCGAGTTATTTCGGGCGAATGAAAAAAGTTAAGTATTAGTCTTCGTATGATAGTTTTTGAAACACAAGGGACAGCACAAAAGTGATACTTGACATTCTGTATACTGATATTCTGTACAAGTGCTTTTCTCGTTGGATTTGATTTTTTTTTTCAGTAGCAGGAATCACTTTCTGAAAAATCACCCCTTTCGCTCATTGCATCATCGCCATTATTTTGGTTTTTTCAACCCAACCATACTTTTTTACATATTACTAATTCGTAGGCAGACGTGTACTACATAATAAGGAAAACAAGTTATCTGTCTCTCGAAAAGAACCACGAAACAACAAAACTTGGCAAACTGCCAATGAAAGCTGAATATTTCCTTTTATTTCTTATAGGTCAAGTAAAATCTTAATGAAAAATTCTGCTTTGTTTTCTGTGGTAATTATTAACTGCAATAAATACGAACTCGCGATAATCAAGAAAAAGGTTAAGAGAATCTTTTTGGGATTTCTCTGACTCATCTCGAATCAGGAAAGGACATCTTAGGTATCTTGGGAAGTTACGTCATAGGGATTAGAGATGTAAATTTTTTAACTTGCAGAGGGGGAATTAAATCTCCAGTAATTTTTTTAGAGCACGTAGAAGAGAGCATTAGAAGTAATTAAAATAAAGTGGGCTTGGATAAGTCAATAAGAGAATTTTTGAAATTAAATAATGTGGATCAATTTAAATTAAAAATTAGAATAACAAATATCATTGCATACATATGTATGTAATATTTGAAATCAGGACATTCATTTAAATTTATCACAGTGAATGAAACTGTTCCAGATGCTATTTCTTTTAAGCCTTTGAATATATTTATTTGTTAAGAACTACTCTTTTCCTTTAGACTTCTGTTTTCCTTAGTTTTACTATTTTGTTCAACAATTAAATTTTTAAGTTAAATTTTATCTATATTATTCTTTATTACTACAGATGGTGACACTTAAAATGGAATTTCAAACTGATTTTTAAATTTCCTAATATTTATACTGATGAATAGAAAAACTAAAGAAAGAAAATGATTAGAATACATAATATAACTGTCAAGAGTATTAACATGATTGATTTTAATAAAAGCTGTTTTTTCATTAATTTATCATTTGTTACCTTTTATTGTTGAAAAAAAAACAAATTGACACTAAAAACTTCGACTCTACAGTAAATGTGACATTTTTTTATTCTTATCAACAACGAAATTATTATTTCCAAAACTATTAAGTTTTTTTCATCACCTCCAGTCAATATTTAATTTAATTCGAACGATTCTTTTAGCTCTCAATTTAAAGGACATTGCTCTTTCAAATTTAGAAACTCATAGCAACGCGATTGTTGTTTTTAATACCTCTAGGTTTGAATGGGTTGTTATTGCTGACTGCTCCAACTTTCAATAAACAAATAAAAAAATCAACAGCGTGTCTGGAAAAGTTATGTCTCCAGTCGTAATTGTGATTGTTATCCGTCCAATCACACTTCGACAAATAACACCGTCATGATTTATTTTTTTTACTGTTGGCATTTCGAAAGCAAAATGGCGAGTGATAAAGACAGCAATTCCACTGTAAAACGTAAAACTCAGCGAAAAGTTTTGGAAAGGAAAAAAATAAATTTAAGCTGAGAAGTTTCGAAAATGGAAGTGGATTTATATTTCTTGAAAAGAAAGTCATGATTTAAAATACATCTGGGACTTCTATAAATGATGAATTTTTGATTAAATTCTATTCTATGAAAATCAAAATCATCTCGTTTCGTTACTTGAAAATCAACTGAAGTATAATTTAAATATTCATGATCATCGAGACTTGTTGAATCTGTTTTGACAGATATAATTCCTCGTCTGCAAAATACGATTTAAATAAATTTTCGTAAAACATGAGATTAAAGATATTTGCAAGTTTCATTAGCAAAGCTCATTTTTGTTTGATGTATAACAACAGAAGTATAAATATATATATTTATGTATAATATGGATTTTAATATATCAACAATGTACATTAATGGGGGAAAAGGAATTAGTGAAAGAAAATTACATAACTAAAAATTAATAAAGAAAAAATTAATGAAAATATTCGATTTACTGACTTTAAATAAAGAGGTTGTTTTTGATATTAAAAAAAAATTAACGAACTTATTTCCTACTAGCCGCCTTTGGCGACCAGCCGGTTCGCCATGAGTAATGCGTTCTAAAATTTTCAATTAAGTCACGTATTCATTAGCCTTGAAGTAATTCTGGGCATTGATTGGCCTGAAATTAAAAAGGTTTTTTTCCGTGATGTTGCAAAAATATTAAATATGTTTTTTTAAAGAAAGCGAAAAAGGAAAAAAAAAATATTGAATAAATGATTTAGATGTTACAAACGATTATAGAACCCTTGGCTTTGCATTTATTTATTAGAAGCTATCACATTTCATAATGGAAAATAATTATTGAATTAATTATACAGATATTGCAAATGATTATAGAAATATGCCATCAAGTCGAGATTTCAATGCATATCCTGTCTAAATTCAATCAGGTTTACCATAAATAAAGGTTTGTTGAATAAATGATTTAGGCATTGCAAACGATTATAGAAACCTTTGCGTTGCATTTATTTTTTTAGAAAATATCACATTTTATGTTTCTTTTATTTTATCCAGCCACGTGCTAAAAGTATCATTTCTTTAGACTTGATTTACTATGATAGTCATTATTATTATTATTATTATTTGAACTTCCGTCATTGTTTTCTTTTATTTTATCCAGTCACGTGCTCAAAAAAACATGGTTAAAATATTTCTTTAAAAATCCGCTAAAAATAGAGGTTTAAGGTATATATTAAAACACTGATACCATTAGAAAGCTAATTTTTTAATCTTTAAATTGATGTAAAAATCATGTTTGTGCGGAAGTTATAGCGGAAAAACGTCGAAATTTCGCTTAAATTTTAATTAATACAAATTCTAATTAAAAATTCGAAAAAAGGGCTCCGAGGTGCACATTCCCGACCTCCAAGGTATACATGTACCAAATTTGGTAGCTGTAGGTACAACGGTCTGGCCTGTGGAGCGCCAACACACACACACACACACATACACACACACATTGAGCTTTATTATAAGTATAGATAAATAAAAATATATGCAGAATTTTTTTAAACCATGGTCAAAATTTGTAGGGCTTGTCAGACATGTAGAAGCAAGATATTTTCATAACAGAAATTAGGGTGGCAAGGTCACAAATTTATTAATACAATGGAAATACAGTAAATTCCCGAGTATCCAGTTCGTGACGATCTTACTTTCGTTCTATTCGGCCTAGTTTTCTATTATAGTAATTAAATGAGGAAGACAAGGCGTTGCAAAAGCAGAATCTATTAGGAACATTTTCAAAATCTAAAAGTTGTAAGTTTTGACTTATTTTAGGGTTACCTTTCCGTACTTATGTCATTATTTATTAGTGAAAAACAAAATCAGTTTGAGTCAATTTTCTTATGAACTAGGCCAACGATTTACGTCAATGCTTTGTTTATATTTTCTGCATTTAAGTTCAGCATTACAGAATTTATGTTAAACTATTCAAAGTATATGTATCCTTTAACTTCATTTTTCTCAAATAAATTCTTGAAACATGCATTGCAATTTATAAAAATACGCTGGCGGGAAAAAAATCCCGACACCAAGAGAGACTTGTGCTAAGTAAATAAAATATCCAGGCCTGTTTATACATCTGAAAAAAGACATCGATTCAAATTTCACACTTCACACATGCGTGACGCTAGTGGCACCACTCAGAACTTACGAATCAGGTTTGCTTTAAATGCGTGCTGTAATGCCAGTGAGCGTTATTTTTCTTTACAATTTGACATATTGAGTTGATAATGACCAAGAAAGGCTTTAAGAAGACGCAGAAGCCATTATCAACAGCTCACCAGGGTTGAACGAAGTCTTGTAATAGGACTACGAGAAGATGGATTTTCTTTCCTCGATATGCAGAAAACTTGGGCTGGAGCTGTGCATGATTGTTGATAGCTATGGTCAAGGAATAGTATTGCTTTAAGAAGACCGCGTTCCGGGAGATCACGTGGTACTAATGAGAGGGAAGACTGCCATATTCGACGTACTGCTATGGCGCATCGTACTGCGTCTATGGCAGAAATTTGATCTACAGTTGACACCACAATGACACAACGAAGTGTTAGAAATCGGTTACTTCAGGGACAGACACACTGTAAAGTTTCTTCAATTGATTCCAAACCAATGACGTTTGTGACGCCAATGGTGTCGAGCAAGAGATCATTGGAGGACGTAGTGGAGTTCTGTTGTGTTTTCTGATGAAAGCAGGATCTGACTTGGTGACAGTGATGGTCGTGTTTTCGTCAGAAGGAGGTAAGAGGAACGTCTGCAACCAAACTATCTGTGGCCTAGACACACTGGACTTACATTTGGAGTCATGGTTTAGCTAGCAGTTTCCTATGACAGCAGGAGCACTTTCAGGGTTATCCCAAACACATGGGCTGCAAATTTATAAGTCATTCTAATAATTCAACCTGCAGTGCTACCATTCATGGGCAGTATTCAAGGGAGGAGTTTTCCAGCTATATGAAAACGCTCTCTCTCATACCGCTGTTGTAACGCAACGTGCTCTAAAAAATGTTGACATATTACTTGGCCTGCAAGATCACCATATCTGACTCCAATTGAGTTCGAATGGGACATCATAGAAGCAAAACTCTAGAAGCATCCACAGCCAGCATTGACCGCCCCAGTACTGACAGAACAAGTACAATAAGTATAGAACCCCATACCACAAAGTGGCCTTCGGCACCTGTATGACACAATGTATACACGTCTGCAGGCTTGCATTGAAATTTCTGGAGCTTATATCGGCTATTAATGTTACAATATTTCAAGTTTGAAATGCTTTTTCCTGACCTTAAATTAACCTGAGGCATTTAAAATGTTAACATGTTAATTTGACAAATGCAATTGCCCAAACTTCATTACTCTACAATAATTTTTTCTTGGTGTTGGGATTTTTTTTCCACCAGTGTATTTAAAATACCAGTACGGAACTTTCTGTTTTAACCCGACACTTACCGGCAAGTGCTTCTATGATTTACCAGGCCTATACCGTATTCACCTATGGAGGACTTAGTGCTCAATGAAAAGTGAGACAATACGTATTATAACAGTGAGTTTTGGTGTAGAAACTCTGTCTTCCGGTATTGATGGATAAAGAAATCAGTTTATAGAGACTCAGACTATATGGGTTTCTGTTATCCGGCCAGCCTTACCGCTATATTAAGCCGAATACTCGAGAGTGTACTGAATCATATAAAAGGTACAACATAGTTTTTCTGTAATTAAAGTTTGAAAATTAGTAATATTATAACATTATAAACCGACTTCAGTTATTCGCATGGAGTATGGGAAATTGGATGCTTCAACACAAGTAAAACTTCACCTAATGTATCACTCATCTCATTATCAATTATATTATTAAATAAATTCTGATAACCAATTTTTTAATTATAAATTTAGAGGAATAAGCATTCCATCATTTGAAAACCTAAGAATCTTGTTTCCGTTTTATATTCTATTTTATTCACAAGAAGTCCTTTTTTTTACAGTGTATGTGGCTTCCAACACTTTCAGCGGGCTGGTGTCGAGCATGTGAACCTTTTTGCGAGCTTGTACTTTGTGGTGGTTACTTTTTCGACGGTGGGCTACGGCGACTACAAGCCAGACAACTGGCCCTCACAACTCTTTATGGTGGTCATGATCTGTGTAGCCTTAATCGTTCTTCCCACGCAAGTAAGGAGCAATGCTCTTTATTTTCCGTTTTATTATCCATTAACACTATTTATTATCAGGCGCTTTAGTGCATTGTAATTTATATTTATTACAGTGAAAACTTGGGTAATTCAAACTCGCCGGTAAATCAAATTTTCTACGCTCTCTGAAATTTCTTAGTAATATAATTTTAAAATCTCTTCTATTAATCGATTGGATAATTCATAGTTAAAACTAACAAAAATTAATTAAATGTTTTAATATTGAGAAATAAATACATCTAAATCTTGTGTCCATCTTGTCTATTTTATGTCTGCATCTATTAGATGGCTTGCAATTTTTAAAAGGTATCCGACTAAATTGAAAACTTTACTTATCGACCACATTGGCGATTATTATTATTATTTCTTGTTGTTCAGACTTTCCTGTTTCCAAAACAGTTTATTTTTTCTAGGAAAAGGAAGATCTTATCTATCATCCAGGATCATTTAAGTAAAGCATATTTTTCCAACTGAAATTTGACTTTAACTTCCATTTTAATTTTCATAAAAATTAACCACCTTTAACATGATATCTCAAACACAATAGAGGTGTTTATATAAAAATTTCAGGGTGTGTTTTAATTAATATGGACAATTAAATGAACCAGAAATTTTATTGTTTGGAAAATGCTTTTTCATTTATAGATGTTTTTAGAAAAATTACACTATAAGTTTATGAAAAAAATGCATAGATATATGTATATTTTTACCCGTAACTTCTTTGCATATCAAGATTTTTCTTGGATTTTAGTTCATATCATTCATCATCGTATTCTACAACTTGTGTGCAAAGAAAAATAGGATTGCTACATTACAATTTTGTGTAGAAAGTTAACCCTTTTGGTTAAATTTCATTAAAATTTACGACAAATTTTCCTATTTCTCAAAATATATTTTCGATTAATATTTTTGTTTTTATTGCTCTTATAATTAACAGTGCCTCTAAAAATCATAAATGGTTTTTAAAAAATCCAGTTTTTTTAAAAAAATTCCTTTAAACGGAGCAATTTCTTTACTTTCCTAGACCAATTTCCAAAACTCATATTTTCGATATCAATACGTTTATTTGCAGTTTGAGCAGCTAGCCTACACATGGATGGAGCGTCAGAAGCTGGGCTTTGCTTACAGCCGACATCGAGCCCAAAACGAGAGGCATGTCGTCGTCTGCAGTACTACACTCAGATCCGACACTGTCATGGACTTCCTCAATGAGTTTTACGCCCACCCCCTACTGCAGGTGAGTTAAAATTAACCACGGCATCTTATATTTTAACTTAGCTGTCTCAAGAAGTGGACAAATGATAAATTTACCTGGAAATGAAGTTTCTGATACAAGTTAAATTTTTACAATAACCAACTTTTTCGGTTTTCAAGAAGACTTATGTTACAATAAAAATCCTTCTTGTGGATGTTCTGAGAATAATCCAACAAGCTTAATCGCTTATCTGATTATAAAGAGTTATCACTGGTTCGTGTATAGTGCAGTTAATTATTATTTCGAGAAAACGCGGGCAAATCAGAATTAATCAGTACGATTTCTTTCATCAAGTTTTTTTTTTTTCGATCTGAAAGAAATGAAAGGAAATATTCAGCTTTGATTGGCAGTTTGCCAAGTTTTATTGGGTTTGCGGTTCTTTCTGCGGTAGTGGTCAGTGTTTTTTTTGTTGTATAATATACGCCTACTCGTAGAAATGTATGATAAAGGATAGTTGCGATGAAAAAAAGTAAAATAATGGCGATGCTGTAAGATAGCGAAAGAGATGATTTTTCAGATAGTGATTCCTGCTACTGAAAAAAAATCCAATCCAACGAGACAGTGCACTCTGTGCTCCAGTAAAAGACGTTCCAGAGGTAAAAAAGGAAGAAAAGAGACCAGATACCTGTGTACAGAATGTCAAGTATCACTTTTGTGTTGTCCCCTGTTTCAAAAACTATCATACAAAGACTAATATTCAACTTTTTTTTATTCGCCCTAGAAAACTCGCAATAGTAAACTAATATTAAAACCAAATGCTTTCACACCCATAAAAAATCAAAATTCAACTTAAAACCTACATATTTAGTTTAGTTTCGTTTTCTTGTGTTTAATAATAAAATTAGAAAATGTGATGATTTTTTTCAAAAAATTAGTAAGGAAAGCGGTTAATAACAGGTAATGACACTTTATTCCATATGAAAACATAATAATACAGTAGCAAACCGCAATCGAAGTTTACATAGGTGCAATACTTGCAGTAAACAATAGCACACAAACAGAAAATCGCTATTAAACAACAGCAACCTCATAAGGCACTGATAGTAAACTTGCAAAGAATCAAAATTCCCAAGATAGACTTCACTTAATTATTCTCCTACGATTCAAACTGCTGACTTCAACCTCATTTTCTCTGTTTTTTATATGCATGCCATTTTTATTGTAATTTTATTAAGCAAACATCTTGATGTTTCTTTCATTCTTTAAAAAAATTCTTAGAAAAAATCTTTTTTAAGCCATTGATAAAATAAATATATAATACAGCTTTATTTATCTATGCTAATAAATTCTACATATTATTATTATTATTATTTATTTTCTTAACATGTCTAACATGTACTTCAAAAACTCCTTGAGAACAAAGGCCCAAGAAATTTTAATTTTAAATTTTTGTTTCACGCTTCAGTATTTTTTTAAACCCATACAATTCTGATTTTCTAAATTAGATTTTTGATCTTTCTGAATAAATTTGTTGTTTATAGTGGCAGAAAACTTATTTTTATTTTATAAAAAAAAGAAAACTTTAAATCTGCCACAACTAATCATCACAGTATTTTAGAAGTGGTTGTCACGTTTCTTTCTTTTTTGTGTAGTAACTTTTTTTTTTTTTTGCTACTTGAAAGAGAGAGTTGTTTCAGCAAACTAATTGAAATAAGAATGGGAAATATTGCATTTCTTTGTTTCATACGCTTTTTTTTCATTCCTGTTTTCGGTAAAACTAGCGTTGAAATATTTCATTAATTTTATTTTGTGAATAAAAAAATGTTAGAAAAAATAATAATAACAAATGAATGAAAAAAGTCGTTTGCAAACTTCAGATAAAAGAATAAAAATATTATAGTTGTATCAAATTTATTCTTTATTTTTGCAACTAACCAAATATTTAATTTATATTCATAACACACATCCAAAACATGAGAAAAGTCAAATGCAATTTTTTCTTCGTTGAAATAACTTTCTTTTGTAAAAATATATTACGAATTTTCTTTTAGTTTTCGCGCTACAAATAAATCAAATCAACATCCATTCGCAATAGCATTTTTTTTTTCATAGTTGGTAGTAATATTTCGTTTGGTCGTTCTATTAAAAAGAACAAGAATTCTTTCCAGAATATATTAATTTATGTAAACATTCTTACTTTATTTTTTTTTATTCTTCATTTTAAGTCGATGTAGAATCTGAGAAATCTCAATCTGAATTGATTTGTGATGAAAAATTGCTTTTCAATGTAAATGCAATTTGCTCTTTGCGACATTTGTAATAACATGAAAAACTTTTTATTGAGATAGTTCATTCTGAACTCTTATGAAAACAAACTCTGAAACAAATTTCAATCTAAAATCGAGAGAGCAAATAATATTCTTTTTCGAATGTCTTCAGATATAAAAGCTCATTTTTATCTTGTACGAAAACAGGCCCATTTTGAAAGAAAATTTGTGAACAAATACGAATGCTGATTTTTTACAAGATTTCCTAGAACTATGTCTGTATTAATTCGATTTTTAGATGCATGCATTTGTCAGATATTTAATTAAAATCGTTTGGCGACCTAATATCTAATCACATATAGCTCCATTTATTTGAATAAGAATTTCGAACTGATTATTTATTTATAAGCTATCATTAATCATAAATGTATTAACACAAATACTGCGTTTGTTAATGTCATCAACAATTTAACAAATAATTTAGTGTATCAGCGTTAAATCTTATAAATTGAGGAAAAATTTTTACCTGTTACGGAATTTTGAAAGCAATGAAACAAGTGATAAAAAAATATTTATTGCTCACTTTTATTCCTTTATATTTCATGTAATGTTAATGGAAAGGTTTATAATTATAATAATAAAAGATATGATTAAAGAAGATGGAAGTAATGCTTATTGATATTAGCAACTTATGTTTTAAATTATCTAATTAATTTGTATTTTTGTCTCCCTTTCAATCCGTAACTAAAACTTTTTATAACTGATATTGGAAATATATATTTCAAAACGCTTTAATGTTCTTGATGATAATTCATTACATAAATGGAATATTGGCTCTTACAGGACTACGGATATTCTGATTTTTTAGAATTTTTCTTTTACTATTCTTTTGAAGACAAATATATTAGTTAACGTACTAAAAAAATTTACGCTGTATTTTTACTTTCTCTTATACGTAGTATAGAGAATGCATAGCGATCTTCAAAAAAATTCGAATTCCAGCTTTTGTGGAATCTCCACAGTTTAGACCTCCCCAAGTTTTTTCAAAATCATTTTTAGAAATTGTCTGTCTGCGATAGATACAACTCAAAAACACTTTGAGCTAAACGATTCAAATTCGGTATACGGTTCGATAGCCATTTTTTTTTTTTTTTCGTGTCGATTTTTCCAAAGAGCAGTTTTAGAGGTTCAAAATTATTGTTTCTTTTTCTATTTCAGAAGAATATTTTTTTCCGATTTGTGTCATATGACACAAATCGGAAAAAAATATTCTTTTTTCAAATCCCCTAAACTTAATAATTTGAGAACTACATTTTTGAAATCTTCTTTTTTGAAAATAAATAAATAACAAAGAAGGGAAGAAATGAGAAAGATCGACTTCTGAATGAATTTGTACTTTATTGCACACTTTTATTACATATGAAGTATGACTTTTATTACATATCAATTTTGCACTCCCATAAGGTTCTGTTAAAGTTACTTTAGTTACAGGTTAATGGTTATAAAATAATATTTCAGTATTTTCATTACTCATTTATAGATAAATCGATTAATTTGATTTATTAAAATAATATTTTAGTATGCTCAGAACTCAGTTACAGTTTGTTAAAATGATTTGATATTTATTTTAAGTTAGATTGCTTACATGTGTGGCCATTTAATAAGAATTTTGAGAAAAAAATTATTTCACGACTTCATGTTTATGATAATTAGTTATATTAATAATAACAGATATACAAAAAATAAATTTAATTATTTTTATGTCGGAATTACTCTCTGCCAGTTATAAGACGTCAAGTAAGCAGCGCATGCGTAGAAAGGCTGAAAATTTGCTGTTCGGGTCGATGGCAAGTTATTATCCCGACGAAAGACTACAAGCCTCTATATTGTTACGAACCTGTGGTTTTGCTTTCCCGCGTTAATACTGTCAATGTAAGCAAGACAGATTGACAGTAATGTGTATTGAATAGTGAATGGGTGTGACGTCAGAGGTCCCAAGGTTTGGCGATAAACTTAGCGACCATTTGGCGACTTGGCGACGAATTTGGCGACTTTGGCGACAAAATGGAAAGTATCCGAAACATCGAGAATTTTCCCGATCCGTCCACTAGGAGCCGAGATCCAGCTAGAACGCTCCTGATTGGTCCCGAAAACGTTAGCCCCGCCTACCACCAGTATATATAAGGAAGAGGGCTCCAGTGTAGATCGATCGAGGGCGAAGTCAGTCGAGACGGATAAAGTCGAAGCGAAGCAGCGGAGAAAAGGGAAAGGAGGAAGAATCCAGTGGAGTCAAGCCGAAGTGCGGCAGTGGAGATAAGCCGAAGCTGTACGGCCTGGTGTTCAACGAAGACAAGTAGCGCTGTGGAGTTTATCGAGAAGACCTAAGAGATAGAGGTCTTGAACTGTGGAGTCCTGAACGGAGGACTGCTAATCTCTGTGTAGCATATACTGAAGAAGTCTGCGTCGTGTGTCGTAGCACATTGTGCCGTCGTCGGGAACGGAGCTGTCCCAAACTAAGGAGTAGTCCCGTTGTGCGAAGTAGTAAGTCGACAGCAGAGGCAAGAAGAGACAAAGGAATAGATCAGCCTGTTCTGGAGAGACCCAGGAGGTGTAAAGCGAATCCCTTAAAGATTCCCTCTCCGGCTGAATCCTGTCTAGCCGCTCTGTGGACATTGTCACTACAGAATTTCTGCCTGTGGACTACTATCTGCAGTGTGCTGTCCTGTGTGTACGTCTCGGCTGTAAATAGCTATCTCCTGTACATATTTGTGTTGTGAATATTTGTCGGCTGTGTGCTGTCCTATCCTCGTCCTGTAAATAAACGTCTGTGTTGTGTTCGTCAACTAAAGAACTGATCATTGTGTGTGTCATCATCATCATCTAACACCATACACAACCACTATATAATATACAAGGTAAAAAGAACCCGACGGATTTTAGGATATAGGAAATCCGTAACAATATTGTTTTTTTTTCTTATTGCGCATGCGTTTGTAGAATTCGACGGTTTTTTTTTTTGTCTTGAAAAAATTAATCGCTAATCATTGATTAATCCTATCATTTTGTGCACTTTTTTCTCTCTGATGAGAGGTTTTGTTTCTTTTTAAAAAAATTGTTTTCTATTTTTTTCTCATTTTAACTTTAAAAATTGTAATGTTTTGTATAAGTGTGCGTGTGTGTTGGCGCTCTACAGGCCAGACCGCTAGACCTACAGTTACCAAATTTGGGACGTGTATATTTTGGGGTCGAAAATGTGCACCTCTGAGCGATTTTTTCGAATTTTTAATTAATATTTGAATTAATTAAAAATTAAGTGAAATTTCCACGTTTTTTGTCAAACCGTTCGTAAATATTACAGAACTAAACTGAATTTTACATCATATTATAGATTTTAAAAATATCTCTTTAGTGATCTTAATATTTTAAATAACAAATTTAATTTCAATTTTTAATGAATTTGAAGAAATATTTTAATTATATTATTAAAAATTGTCATGTTTTGTGTGTGGTGTAAACATCCATCACTTTAATACGATACACAGTGGAAAAGAAAATTTGTGGGACGCCAAAACAGCAATTTTATAGCCAAGCATGAAATGCTTCTTTCCGTCTTATGAAATTGTCGTAAGCACAAATCAGTATCTTTCTACGCATGCGCTGTCTACTAGTCGTCTAGTAATTGGCCAAGTAAAAACAAAGCATTAACTTCAATGCGATGTAATATGTGTTAAAAAATAATCGTTTGCATCACAAAAAATTCTTTTCATAAAATCAATAAATAATTTTAAAATTGAAAATTTGTTTGGACATGAAAAGTGAACATTCTAAATTGCAGTCAATTTTAAATTAAATCAGTTTACAGTACTTTAAAAAGTAATAAAAAACGAGCAGTATAAAAAGTAAAATCAATTTCCTGGTAAAGTTTTGCAAATTTTTGCTGATTTTATTCTTCGATTTTTTTTTCCCTAATGAAATTTCTGTTGAGCAAATTTAATTTTCGTCTCCTGAAAGATATTCGCTAACTTAGGCATTTCAGTTCGTTCGAAAAAGAGAAAAAAGTTTTAGACGAAATTCAATTCAGTGAAAAAAAATA
Source organism: Argiope trifasciata (assembly GCA_026543055.1). Classification (NCBI taxonomy): domain Eukaryota; kingdom Metazoa; phylum Arthropoda; class Arachnida; order Araneae; family Araneidae; genus Argiope; species Argiope trifasciata. Next base: position 851,786 of record JAPMOQ010019781.1, on the reverse strand, counting down.
ACTTTGGCCTTCGCCTCCAAATAAATAAATTCGCTTTGCTTTTTCCTCAGATCGTGCCAAGAGTTTCGATCCTTCTAAGGTGAAACCTTCTAAACTTTAAATGATTTCTATTCAGAAAAGATTCTTTTTTTTAAAGTTCAAAGCTGGTTCTTCTACTTAAGAATTCTCTATTTTAAAGTGCTGTTTATTTTCGTCGAGATATTTAGACATGTGCTTCGTGAGGCTTAGCAAGTTCGTTGCCAAAACACAAATTGGAAATAGGAAAAAGTAATTCTTTTTTCGCAGACGATTCCTAGCGGTACGTGTAAGAGGATCTCTGCGTTTATACCTATTTGCTACGATCTTTTCCACCGTACATAAAAGATTACAAAAGTGGTGAGCGAAACCTCGAATGAATAAAAAAGAATTTATCTTCAAAATATTTAGAACGTCATCGTTGCCATAGTAACAAAATAGGCTTATTTCTTTTAAAGAAGTGCATGAACATATGATGAAATGGAAAAAAAATGCGGTTCTAAATTCCATAATTTTCAAATAATGGATTTTTTTAAAACGTTTTCGGAGCACCAATTAAAAGTTCAGCTGCATAATTTTACTTTTAAAGCATTTTTTTTTAATTTTATACATTTTGTATTATTCCATAATATAATTCAATTTATTATTATATTAACATTATAAATTGGAATATATTATGGAATATTACATAATCTCCTTTCTTAGATTCATATTTCAAAATTAACTTCAAAACAGCTTTTTTTTTCTTTTCTGGATCTTAAAAAAAGTATATTTTGCAGCCGTCGCCTTTAGTAGTTAATTGTCTTGTCTGAATAACAATTGTTATAAATCTCAATGAATTATTCTGTATAACTTAGCATCAATGGATTTTTCAGGAAAATATATTTTAACTTCAAATTTTGATATACGTGTGATTCATACTATATTAGAAGCTTCACCGTTTGTATAAAGCATTTTATTAATTTTCTTTATTCACTGTTTATATCATGCATCTCACAAATTTTCTACCTTATCTTTATTTATTATATTATTATTATATTTATTATTAACATTATCTTTTCCCTAATTTTCTACATCATAAGCGTACACTGACATAATAGGAAAAAACAGTAAAGTTTAACTAGCGGGAGTGGTCACCCCAAAACTTTCTCGCATTCTCCCTAATAAACTTTTCATTCTAAATAATGCCTTACATGTTATTGGCGTACAAAAGCTTCGAAATATTAACATTTAACGAGAATTTAGCACCTTCTTTCAATTTATCATGTTATCCTTGGCGAGTAATCTGGCGATTTATTTAACACCTTTTGACCCCAAGAGACCGAGAAGCGATAGTAATCTGGCGATTAATTCCTGTCATGTACTTAATAATATCCAAAATTCGAATTTGAGTTTCAGACACGTTTACCTCGATCAACTGAAACGAAGATTTGACCGAAAGATCTCTTCTAATCTGAAATTCCACATCTAGCTATATATTTGTGTCACTGCTTTTTTTAATTATCGCGTTTACATGTTTTTGAAAGTACAAACCGACAGGCAGTCAACCTGGAGTTGGATTTGGCTCAAAATTTGACAAGTATCTACAATATAGATGTTAAATATGTATACCTAATTTTATCTAACTAGGTCTCTTTGTTTTGTAATCATTACGTTAACTTATGTTCCAACAGCCGGACTTCTTCTGAACAGAATTGTCTCAACATTTGGCAGAAATCTCTAAATTTGTTGTAAGGACCGTATGCCAATGTTCACCGTCTAGCTCAAAGCGTTTTAGAGTTATTTTCCTCACAGATAGACAGATAATTTATAAATATGTATTTTTTTTTAATTTCGGAAAGGTCTAAATTAAATAGATTAGTCAAAATTTCAAGTTAAAAATTGTGTGGTGATTTCTGCATTTTTTTCAGTACTACACACACAAAATAAAAATCAAAGAATTTTATAATTATTGCTTAGCTCTAGAGCAGAACCTTAATAGTAAGCAAAAAAGGGCCAATTTGTTGCCTGCGCCTTGTGATGCTTCAACAATTTGTTGCCTTCACATTTTAAAGCTCCAAAGACTTCAAGTGAAAACCGTATCATGTTCTCACATGATAAAAGGGATAAATCGTAAATGTAGCCTTCGCAATTTGAGGCTTCAAAAACTTTTGCCTTCACATATCGAGCTTTTAAGTACTTATTGCCTTCAATTATTCAAAGCATCCTAACGAAAAAAGGATCATGTTCTCACATGATAAAAATGTAAAACTTTTTTTTCAAAATCATGTCTTATAATGAAACCTTCTCAACATGGGATAAAAAAAATTGTCTTTTCATGTCTTAATTCTCAACAAAAAAATCAGGATGAAATATTAGTATCAAGAAGGAGAACGGTTTGAGATTTATTTCAAAAATGAAAAAAATATTATTATAAAATATTCTTAATGTGTATTTTAGAATTTAATTTTAAAAAATTATATGACCAAAAATTTACATGATTGAAAAAAACACACATTCACTTTTCTTACAAATTGAAGTATTAGTAAAAAATATTTTTTTAAATAAACATTTAAAGAATTTTTCTATTTGATAGATAATTCACTATCTTATTTCATTTTTTTTACCATTATTATTCGATATGCATTTCGGTATGAAAAATTGTATCGTTTTCATTTCAGTTTTTATTTATTTTACCAGCGGCCATCTGTTTCTTTTCGGCGTATCAAATAAAAGCAGGTGTAATCAATAAATCAAACGTTTTCAGAAACATTCTTTTCTAGAGATAAGATCAATGTTTCTGGATTTTATCGAATTATTATTCAATTAATAATCATCGTAAATTAAAAAATAATAATTCAAAAAAAGTTTAATACAATCTACATGATACATAGAATTTTTCAAATGAAAAATAATGTTTTTTCGTAACTATTAATCAAAAGAAAAAAATAAAAAAATTTTATGGCTAGATTGAACTTTCGAATAGTTTGGGACTTTTTAAGTATATTAATTTTTCCTTTTTCAATTATTTTTGTATGTTTTTGTAAAACGCTTTATCTACTTATATAAGCATTCTTCAAGCATTTTTGTTTTTTAATTATAGTAGGTGTTTATCATTTTTATGTCTTTATATTGACATTGTTTTCAAATATTGAATGCAGTCGGCTGTAAAATGAAAACAAAGCCTAACCAATATTAATCTTTATATCTAAAATAATATTAAAGTTTAAAAAAGTTTTTATTGTCAACGAAGTTATCATTGGAGGATATCTAATCTTAGAAAACTTTGTCATTAAAAAAATATGATATGAAATCTCCAAATCCAAAAATCTCGATAATTTGGAACCTAGCAATCAGAATAATTCAAAAGTCTGGCTTTTTCAGACAGAATAATAAAAAAGATGTGTATGAATGTTGTTGGTACCCTTGGCGCGATGAACAAAAAATTACTTTTCATACATTGATCTTGTCGTCATTAGTAACCAATTAGTTCGTTTATAGTATATTGTGTCTAGCTCCATTTAAATCTCACAAAGCATTACCTGTTGTGCACGATTCTCTCCAAACTATTTTTAAAAATTAATATCCTAAAGAAACTAAAGTCGTGCTTCTTAAGGCATTTTCTTCCATTCTGTTAGGAGGGCGGCTGTGGCCTGGTGGTTAGAGCTTGGCTTCAAAACCGGAGGGTTTGAGGTTCGAGACAGGATTCCACTGAAAAACTGTCATGTATCTGGTCCTTTGCACGTTAAATCCATGCTGGTGTGGTGAGGAAATGCTAGATCAGGTGTCTTTCTCGTCAGCTGACCACAGTTTAAAATCACGAGGTCCATCCCAAAATAACCCTAGTGTCTTTCCTAACAGTCCATCCAAAATAGTCTTTTTAAAACGGTATTTTAATATAACTAAACCGAACTCCATTCTCTGTGTGTATATGAACCTTCTTGTTCACCTAATATAATTACTGCCCATGATAGCATGGTTCTCTTTGAAAATTAAGTGCCTGGGCCATCTATCTGAAACTTTGAATGCTTTTTTTTTCTTTTTTTGCAATAACGTAATTTTATTTTCTGATTCTGCACGTAAACTGTGGTGGCAATGGAAAAAAGAGAAACAATTCTCTCTCGCCAATCTAAACAAAAAACTTAGTTTATATTAGTGGAAGAAAACAGACGATTAAATATTCGATGTCTGGCTGAATTTAGATCGCTTTCTTAAGTGCCAGGGCATATACACTTCTACTCAATTTGAATGATTCTGACACCTAATTGGTTGCAACATTGGAGATGCTTTAAGGAATTTAGATTTGGTGAAACAACAGCATGAGGTGGAATATGAATTCAGATAAATTTAACCATGGATGGACAAACCAGAGACGTAAAAGACCAACAACTGAATTCAGGTTAAAGACACATTCAGGAGGTTTAAGTGGAAATTTGAGAAAAATTTCAGATAAAATTTCAATGTCTTCAGATTTAGGGTCATTATGAATGACATTAGTGGGTATGACAGTGCTTGTGATCATTTGAAGAATATTCTGATTCTGATCAATGTATTCAGATTTAAGGTCATAATGAATGACATCATTAGTCCTTGTGATCATTTGAAGAATCTTCTTTTTGAAAATTTTTATTTGTTTACATTGAATTTTAGCTGACAGTACTCAGGTTTTTACGGTATAGGTGAGTAAGGCCGAAACAGTTTTTTTTGTCTAGAATGAATTTGCGATGAAGGGAATGTTGGGAGTTTAAGCTAATTAAAGGAATACTTGCATACACTTTGGCCTAGAATTATGATTTTGGCGCTGTATTTGGCATAGTTTTAAAAAATTAATTGGGGTCGAAGTTGTGAAGATGTGCAGGATCTCTTTCATTCATTATCCACATGCTGGCACATTTTTCAGTACTTCTGAGAGGACTTATTATAAAAAAGAACGAAAAAGAAAAGGAAAAAAGAGAGCTAGAAAAGGTACTTAACTCCATCCTGGCATTTAGACCGTAAATATGATTCCAAAAGATAATTACATATATAAAGATACATATACGCATATTAACATTAAATTGTTTAACATCAACATATTCTGTGGTAAAGTGTCAGATCCTCATCTAATCCCTAAATATGCACATTCTATTAACTATTTTGAACATCGTGTTGACATTAAAGTCTTCTAGAATTGGAACCTGCATGCATTTTTCGTGATTTTTTCAAGGCAGTTTGCGATATCATATTTCTCTATAATTATTCTTCCTGTCGGCGTCCTGGCATAGGGGTGACGTGTTTACTGTGTGATTTGGGCTTCCCGGGTTCGAGTCCCGATTTGGGCATGGTTGTTATTCTGCGTTCTAGCCTGAATTTATCCCTCTGTAAAAAGGGGTTGTGCGAGTGTGAAGCATGAAGTAGCTAAGTCGTACTTAGCCCTTGTTGACACTACTGAAAAAAATAAGGAAGGCTAATTTAGGCTTAAATCGTTGACAGCTTACTGTCAGCGGGCTTGTAAGTAACAGCAGCAACAATATTGTTCTTCCTACTGACGAACTCTATTCTTCCTATCTTCCAATATTAAAACACTCTGTATTTTAAATGTAATTAAAATTCTAACTACAAATTACATAAGAATATTTTTATATATCTTTCTCGCGTTTATGATCTTATTTTGAAAGGTATTGTACGATATAGTAATCTCATTAATTATAATTTTTTATGACTGTTATTTGGCTTTTTTAGTACAACAACAAGACTCTATTTTTTAAAGAAATTTTTTTATATACCATCCCTATTGAGCAAACCACGTATACATATTATCACTTTTACCGTTTTGAATGGAAACTCTTATCATATTTGCCTTTTCATCATAAATATGTCAAACTCAAAAAATTTTTTATGTATAATTCTTTGTAGAAATTCTGTGCTTCGCTTGGAAAAAACCGTATGATTTATTCAAAATATGCTTATCTCCTTTCGTTTGCTCGGGGCAAATACATTGCCAAAATATTATAAATCTTCTTTCTAACGCTTACAAAAACGGCTTCATGGGAAAGTATTGAGATGAAGCGAATATAAAATGTCTTCTTCGTGGAAAGTTGGTAAAGAAATCTGATTTACTATGATCATATAACCCGCGTTTGAAAATTATTCTGGTCGATTTTTTTTAAATAAAAAGCTAATAAATAAGCTTTAAAAAAGAATAAGTGAAACTTCGGATCGAAAATTTTAAGTTATCACGTGAGAACATTATTATTTTAAGTCATTATTTGCCTTAATTTAATAACCAGTTTGAAATAATCACAAGTCTTCTCCACTGGTATATATATATAATATATATATATATATATATATATATATAATATGAAATGATAATTATTTAACAAACAAAGTTTTGGAGCTCGGATTATTTTGAGATGAAAAAAACTCATCGTTTTTCTCGATATCGACAGTCGACCACAACAAATCCTGTGGATACTACTACGTTCAGTGGTGGCGGGGTGGTCGGCTGTATGCAAGAAGAAGGGTACATAATCTGACAGTCGATTACTGCTTTGAAACATAACGTGGTTTCAAACCGGTTAAAACTGGTTAATGACTTAAATTAATTAGAACAATTCATAAGAATTGAGATAATGAATAATTTGGAAATCAAATTGTAACTTGAATTGGCAAAAAGTCGCCAAGTGGAAGAACCTTCTGCTTTATTTTTTAATAACCCTAAAAGCGAAAATGGATGTCTCAAAAGCGGAAAATCGCCATTATGTTGCTTATACACTTTAAGGCTTCGAAACAGCCTTAAACCAAAAAAACATCATGCTGTCTCGTGATAACAATAATATAAATCTGTACACTTTTACTAACGAAAAGTTGACATAATGCGACTAATTACATGTAACAAATATTAATGAAATGCTTAACTGTACTCGGAAACATGGTTGCATGATAACATTTGATTCTTCTATCTAAGGTTTGATTAATCTATTTTAATTTTTTAACCATCTGAATCGTATAGCAAGGAACAGCATGGAATTTATTTAATTCATTTATTGCTTATTAAAAACACAACAAAAAGAATAATGTGAACTACAAACAACAAGGGAAAATTATTTAAGTTCACCGCAGTCTGCGATGTTATAAATAAAAATCTCAACATAATTTATAGTTATGTAATTTATACTTAAAACTATATGTCGAAAATTAATAAAATTAGAAAAAAAGTTGTTTAGAAATAAAGTTGGTGTCACTGTTTATAAATTTTGATGCGATGTAAAGATTGCTTTCGTACAATAATATTTCCGAGTTCGTTGGGGGAAAAAAACTGTCAACATTCTTTTCTTTTTTTGGGTTTTTTCTATGCTCACTATCTAACCAAGAAGCAGTCACATGACAATTCTGGTCTGACAATCTAATCTTCATAAGTATTTTGAAAGCTTTATTAAAAATGTCAAATCATATTATTCAAGTTACGTATACACAGTATATCAGCTTATTATTTTTCGAGTATTTACTCTATATGTAAGACTCATAATTCTGCTACTTCATTGTTGGACAAGAATATCTTCTGCAGAAATCCACACGTCAATTAATGAAATCCAAAATCTCTAATGCTGAAAATAATGAATTAATAATGTTAATGATAGTTATAAAATTGTCTTCTCTCTGCAGGATTATTACGTCGTGCTATTATCTCCCTGTGAGTTGGATGCGACAATGAAGATGATTCTTCAGATTCCGATGTGGGCCCAGAGAGTTATTTATATACAGGGTTCTGCACTCAAAGATTTAGACTTAGCTAGAGCAAGGTATGTAAATCATAACACTTTCAGAAACCATGATTATTTTTTACTAGCATCGAATTTAAAAGTATCAAAAATTCTAACTGTCAGGTAAACCAATAAAATGAGTTCTATGGATTTATATGTCCATTTGAAACTTCATGTGAAATGAGTAATGTGACAACTAAAAGGGAAAACATGTTTTTTCATGCCTATGATGTATTCATTACTTTATATTTTACTTTATGTTTCTCATATTAAATTGACAGCCAGTTCTGTGAAATGAACAAATTCCTACCTTTTCATTAAATGATTCATGTAAAAAATGAATTACTGACATTTTGCATTCAATCTGACAAAAACGTTGGAATCCTCAATCAAATATTAAAACTTGTGGCATCAAGAAAATTTTTATTGATGCCATAAGTTATTTTAACATCTTATAAACTTTACCCGAACATATCTATTGGGAATATATCTACGAAAACAGTTTGGCTAAATATAAACCAAACATGATTCTCTTCTTGGTGTACGTAATTAGAAGAAATGTTACTAATTTGTGGCATTTCCGGAACAGCCCGTACGTGTACTTATTTATTTTTTACTGTTCTGAAGTTTACTACGCAATTTTCAGATTAAGTCATGATGATCAACTTACATTATACATAAGATAATAAGTATTTCGTTAAGATTATTGCATCCTTGAGTTCATTTGACTATGTTCAGATTCCGCCAAAAATGCCATGATAATAGGCCTACTTGGTGATTTTCAAATTACGCCAAGATCGAAAAGCTCCATTATACAAAAGATGCCAGTTTGGCATCTTTGAATTTTTGGGGGATTTATCTATAAAAATAACAAATTCTGTAAAGTCTACTGTTCTAGCAAGCAATAGCAAATTCCATTTAGCCCACCATTTCATTTCATAAGTTGCATTGTTTTATTGAATTAAGAAAATCTTCATTCTCAACTCTTATCTTTTTCAAACGTCGTTAATTTTTATTCATTGATATGATTTAATTATTATACAGAGGCCGCCATCCTGATTTAAGGGTAGCGTGTCTTTTTCGTGATCTGGGCGTCCCGGTTTCGGGCATGGTTGTTCTCTCCATGTGTTCTATCTGTGAGATGTGTGAATGAGCTTACCTGTAAAAAGGTGTTGTGCAAGCGATGTGTTTGTGTATCATCGTCCTTTAAGCTAGAAGTCAGACTTCTGTTCTTAGGTCCTCAGAGGTCTTTTCCCTCAGAAGTTACTGTTCACCTTCCCTTGGTAACACAGACACGATACCATCATCATCAATTAGTATACAGTGCGTCCGAAAGAAATTTCCCTTTTTAATCCTAGATGTAAATGTTACAATGTCTGTACGAGACGTAGTTTCGAATTTAAAAAGTTTTAAAGAACTTTACTGTTCACCCTGTATATTACATGACTTATTGCTATTGAATTTTCCCAATCTGTTTGTTGGCTTTTTTCTATACAATAACCTACTTTGACCATTTTCCACTCCAAATTTTATTCTAAAAATGCATGCACTATTGTAGCTTCGAGTTGTAAATACAACAATGACTACATGAGACGTTGTTTCGAATTTAGAACGTTTAAAAGAACTTTACCGTTCGCCCTGTATAATACATGATTAATAGCTTTTGAAATTTCCCAATCTGTTTCTTGGAGTTTTGAGACATAATGGCCTCTTTCTACCATTTCCCATTCCAAATTTTATACGATGGTATGCATTGTTGTTTTTTGTCTTTTCAGAATGAATGCGGCTGAAGCTTGTTTTATATTAGCAGCTAGAAACTATGCTGACAGATCGGCAGCTGTAAGTATGAAGTGACTTTCTTTTATGAGATTGCGAATGAATTTTTTAAAAAAAGGAAAAATGAATATGCCACTTTTCCTAATCCGTTTCTCTTGCGCAGGACGAACACACAATTCTGAGGTCTTGGGCAGTTCGAGATTTTGCCCCGAGTGTGCCTCAGTACGTACAAATTTTCCGTCCTGAAAATAAGGTTCACGTTGCTTTTGCAGGTGAGTCACATTTATCTTGATTTGTCTGACATAAAATCATTGATAACAGAGATAAATAAATTAATTTAATAGATTGTAACTGCATGAATTAATATGAAATTTCATCTTTTTGAAATTTAGTGCAAAGACCTGTAGATCAAAAAATGTTGGACACAAATTTCAGCTTACAATAATTTATTCGAAGCATAAACATAAATGGCTCTCTGGGTCGTACCGGTATTTCTTGGTATAATACAAAACCGCAAATGAATCATAATTTCCGAATTTCAGACATATGGTCTGGTTTAAAAGAGTGCTCCAGTGATTTAGTTTAGAAAATCGAACTATGAATTTAATTTTTTTTATTCCTCTGCATAATAATTATTGCAGGATTATGATAGAGTGTATAAATATGTGGTGATATCTTAATAAGACAGATAACATCTACGGGACATGAGCATGCTTTTGCCCTGTGGTTATGTTACTGGCTTTCAGATCTAAAGGTCCCGGGTTCTATTCCGAGCACATTTCACCTCCCACAATGGTGACCTCTAACAATGAACCTTCAACCTTCATGCAACTGATGTGGCGCCATCTACCCGCAACTAAAATCGTCAGATTCACTTGAAACAACAATTCACGCACGCTCGATATAACGCTTGGTGCGACTAAAACTTTCTCAGCTCGCCAAACAAACATGGGTACGGCGCATTAGACACAACAACTACACACAGCAACCTCTCACTCAACAAACCAATGCGTCACCACTCAACAACAACGTATATCTTTCGCCTGCTCACTGGAGGATGAATCTGTGGTGATATCTTAATAAGACAGATAACATCTACGGGACATGAACATACTTTTGCCCTTTGGTTATGTTACTGGCTTTCAGATCAAAAGGTCCCGAGTTCTATTCCGAGCCAACATCACTTTCCACAGATATCTGGAACAAGGAGAGCAAATCGTTACCAGATGTTTGAATAATGCACTATTTAAGCACAAATATATATATATATATATATATATATATATATAAATTATGCAATAAATAAACAAATTTATATAAATAAATATCCTGCAAACACAAAATACAGAAATTCGGTACAAAAATTTAAACCTTATTTTTCCTAATTTATTCAATTCAAAATAAACCAATAATTTAGGACAGTGTTTCCCAAACTTTTGACATACAGTGGGTAAAAAAAGTCTCCATACGCAGATAAGAACGCAAATCAAAGATTAATTTGTTACAAAAAATTCTTAATGATAAAAATGAAAACTTAAAAATGAGTTAAAACTAACATTATTTAATATTTATTCATATTAAAAGGATAATAATATTGGTAAAATTAAATAATAAATCTTAAAAACTCAAAACATGCCGTAAACATAGAATAAGAATGACTCCGTACGGTGCCTTAGCACACGAAAAAAGTTTACAAAAATGCAAAATACATTTAACAAAAATACATTTAATGATCAGTGGACCCTCCTTTGGCCTTTATCACCTCTCTTAGACGTTGTGGCATTACCCCTACAAGTTTTTTTTTTGTTTCTTGAGAAATATTACACCAAATGCTACTAATGGCCCTTTTGAGTTCAACTTTGTATTTTATGTCATATTTTTTAAGTTGTCGGCCAGTTTCTTCCCACAAATGTTCGATGGGGTTTAAATCGGGTGACTGAGGAGGGCTATGAAGTTATTGTTTCACATGGTAAAGGCGAGACTCTTGGCAAATCTTAGAGGTGTGTTTAGGATCATTGTCCTGCTGAAAAGTAAATCCAGTTCCAAGAGATAGTTTCTCTGCACCGGATAACACATTTTGTTTAAGAATATCTAGATATCCATATTGATCCCTATTTTCCTCGATGAACTGTAAATTTCCTACTCCAGAAGCACTCATACACCCCCACACCATAACACCGCCACCACCGTGCTTCACAGTTCCGCATAAATTCTTAGTTAGCAGTTGTTCGTTTGGTTTTCTCCACACCATAACTTGGCAATATGACCCATGAATGTTAAATTTTGATTCATTGCTAAAAAGAATGGATTCCCAAAAAGATAATGGCTTGCGTACATGCTTCTTTACAAACTCCAGACGCTATTTCCTGTTTCACAAATTTATATAGGGCTTCTTCCGGGCCACACGTTCATGATATCCACTTTTTTTAATGACATTTCTCACAGTTTGAGTTGAGACTTTAATGTTGTAACTAACCATTAAATCAGCTGCCAACTGCGGTGCACTTATTCGTGGATTTTCTTGAACTTGGCGTATGATGTTTCTTTTATGCACGCGATTTAATTCTGACGGCCTCCCGGATCAATCTCTTTCCTCAAGTGCATGAAGTTAACGATATCTTTCAATGATATATTGCACAGTAGACTTCGATTTTTTTAATTATTTCATTAATCTTTTCCATGGATAATCCATCTCTTCGTAATTTAATCACTAATTCTCGAATAGCTCTGGGAACTTCCATTTTGAGACGATCAAGAACAAACTGGAACTCAACAACTGTAGATATGTTGTTTTCTTATCAGTGATCAACTTTCTAACGTAAAAGATTTACTGCGGACCTGTTTAAAACACGTCTGAAAGAATTTGCATAACGCGTACGGAAACTTTTTTTGCACTGCAATTTTCAATTTACCTTAGATATTGCAAAAAATATGCTTTTCTCGTTTTGTAAAAATGAAAATTTATAAAACTCTCTTTCTATGGACTTATACTAAACACATATAGACAGTATTTAAAGAAAAAATGCAATACTTTACAAATTATGCTCATTTATTCTTAAATTTCGTGACCGTACGGAAACTTTTTTTACCCACTGTATGTGTACCCCTTCTATAAATTTCTTAACGCTGAGTACCCTTCGACAAAAAGTGGATGCATTTTAATAACAATCAAAAATATGTTGTTTCTTTTTTGTGCGTGGCATATACAAAATGAGAAAATAGAAATAAAGTTATTCATGATAAAATATAAATAAAAGTTATATTGCAAGTAACTTTTATTTGGATCAATGAGAAGGGTGAAATTGTTTGTGTTGAAATGACAGATCGTCATCATTTGTTTCCCTGTTAGTTAATTTTATTCTCAGATGCGGCTCCAAGTCCAATAGTCTTCCTTTTTTTCCCCTTAATCTCTACAAATACTGAAGAAGCAACCTAACATGAATATGAAGTTGAAAAAGGCGTAATGTATTTCAGAACTTTTTCTGTTAAAACCGGATACACATGTTGCATTTGTAACCAGAATGATGTCAAGATATTCTCCCTTTGTTTAATTATCAAAACTCCATCTGAAGCTAATACCAACAATTGCTCCTACTTAATTCGTCAGCGGTAAAAATCAAAGATTTCTCCGATTTCTGTCACGCGAGAAGGAACGGTAGTTCACAGATGATTGGGCCTTCTTTCATTTTGGAAAGAGTCACGTGATTTTCAATGGTTGAATTTCGCCTCAACTGTACCTCCATCAAACTCTTATTTTACCACACTTTGGAGAACACTGATTTAGGACAAACTTCTTTTTTCTGAAATTTGGGTTTAAAAAATTATGTTCTTTCTCTGACATTATTTTAAAACTAAATTTTAACAATCTGTCAAAGTAAAAATAAACAAAAACATTTTTATTAATGTACTCAAAAGAAGAAAGCAACTTTTATAAGGTCTAAAAATGAAAATAATAGCCGTAGAAGTGTGACTTAACAGCAATTTAATTTTCTTGAAAATGGAAATGGAATCCAAACCTTAATAATAGATAAATAAAGATCCTAAATGGACCAGAAGAGAATAACCTCATTCAAAATTAATATATTGAATTCACATTAACAACTTAAAACTTTATTAATTTTTTTAACTATTTATGATTTTTCTTTTTTAATGTATCCACTTTATTTTATATGGTATTTTTTTAATTCCTCATGCTTTTACGGTTTCTGTTTTAAGTCAACTTTTCACTTCTTTTTCTTTGGCGACTTTTTTTTCAGCTAACTTTTTAAAGCTATTATCTAATTTTTCATTTTATTATAAACTAGTTGATGCATCTGACATTAGATAAAAGTATTTTCGTATCTTTTATTGGTAAAAAATATATATAAACGTTTTAATTAATTGCCACCCAATTTTCGATAAAATCTTTCTTATCGATGATAATACTTTTGAACAATATTTGAAGATAATCTATTGAGTAATATGGAGTTCTGTAACATAGAAATTCATATTACTTACTAATATAAATTTTGCTATTCATTAGCAATATGCATGGTAAAATTCGTACTACTATTCATATTACTTGGTTTCCTTAATACATTTTTATAAATATCGATTCATTTCCTCTATCTGTTCCCTATTAAAAGTTCATAACTATACACACATTAATCCATCTTAAAATTCTTACATAGGACATAGACTTCGGTAGCTTATCATTGTGCAACATTTCATTATAAACATGAAATAATGAATGAAAAAATCTATTATTTTTATAGAAAAGGGTTAGGAAATTTCATTTTTATCAACATGAAAAAAAATTAATCAATAACTTAAAACTTCATTAAAAAGTAAAAATTCAATTTTATTTTAATTTTTACTTAACCTACATACTATCAGTATATAGCCTGATATTAATTATTAAAAAGTGTGAACTAATTTGTTCTTATTTCTTTATAATGTCCTATATGTAAAACAAAAAAAGGATTGTATATCAGCCTAGAAATAAATTAATTAATAAAAA
>JAPMOQ010019781.1:800375-832280 GCA_026543055.1 Argiope trifasciata | reverse complement strand
ACTATTGGCACTATAGAAATACAATACACTATTGGCACTATAGAAATACAATACACTATTGGCACAATAGGAATAGAATACACTACTGGCACTATGGGAGAACTATACACTACTCGCACTATAGGAATACAATACACTACTGGCTCTATAGGGGTACAATACATTACTGGCACTATTGGAGTACTATACTGGCACTGTAAGACTACTATACTATACTAGCACCGTAGGAGTATAGTACACTACTGGCATCATAGAAGTACTATACACTTCTGATATATAGAAGTACTATACACTACTGGCACCATAGGAGTACTATATACTACTGGTATATAGGAGTATTATACACTACTGTCATATAGAAGTACTCTACACTACTGGAACTATGGGAGTACTGTACTATACTGGCACTATAGGAGTGCAGTTAGGAATCAATTCAGGAAACTCACAGAAAATAAACCTTTTTTTCGTCAATGTTAAAGTCCCTTGTACGCAGTGCAATGTTTTCAATATTCTGACCTTACATGTATAACATGGTGTATGACGTTCTCCATTACTGCGTGTAAATTGCCAGTTTGGATATTCATAACGGACCGTCTTATTTTCTGTTTCAAGTGTAATATCTTGATCCTGGCCGATCAAATAAGAGAGTAGTCCAGACAATTCGTTTATCAAAAGCCATATATATATACATAAGAACAACTTGTTTTAATCTAGGCTAATATCTTTGATATTTACACCATTTGGAAGTGCGTGATATTTACTTAACAGTAGAAGGTTGAAGGATTATCATGAAAAGAGTTCTCCACAATCCGGAGAAATAACACCACAAGACACTAACAGGTTGTTAGTTAACACCGCTACCCCAGGGTGAAGGGTAATTCACCAGTCCACAATTCTAGAGCTCTCTTTTCTTCAAAAAGCCATTCTCTGGGATAATATATTTATTTTGGAATAAAACCTTTATTTATTTTTGGGGACACTATCTTCAGCTGGTTTTCATAAATAATGATAAAATGTGAGTATATAATTATTTTATTTTTATAGAGTTCGGCAGTTGAAAGCTTTTCTTTTTGTGCACATTAATATCATAATTATTTATGTGTTGATGTACAAAAGCATCAAGATGACATTAGTTTAGCAATAAACTTTATTTTTATTTGACTCATTCCAGAATCCTGAGAGGTTTTCCTCCCGTTACACCGTACGTCGGAGTCAGCCCGACATTCTGCTATTTGCTCAAAAACAAGAAACCTCTTTGCTGCCTTCAGCTGTCACAGGTAATTAATTAATTAATTAATCTAATATATAAAAGTGAATTTTTGTTTGTTCGTATCTTATGCGATGTCGTACCGTTCTACTAATCGTGATAAAACTTTACCAACTTATTTTTTGCACTTGCGCAGAAGTTAAATATTAAAATTGACAATATATAGAAGAAGAACAGTAAACGGCACATGCCATTCGGAATTAATAGCGCATATATCAAGCAAAATAAAATTATTATGAATGATGCCGATCAAAGAGAGTGAAATGAAAGTGATAATATTTTTTACAAGCACTATATTTTTTCCTTCTCATTAATGAATAATCATCTATGTAGGATTTTTCAAATAAATAAGAATAGAAAAGCTATAAATTATGCTGTTTAATATCTGCACGTTTTAGAAATAACTTCTAAACGCAGAAAAGTGAATATGCACTGTACTGTAATTTCTAAGAGAGCAATTTTCTTAATTATCCCTATAGGGAGAAGCGATTTGATTGTTGCAATCCCTTCTCAAACGAAAAGATAATACAATACTAAAATAAATAAATTTATTCAAAATATCGTTTTTTTATAATTGGCTCATTTTAATGTTCTTGTTTATTTACTAATGACATTAAAATTTAAATGCCCTGCCCTTAATATTTGTAAAGTTGTTTGGTTTTTTTTAAATCAGTTGTATTTTGTGACCATCTGTTCGCCAATAAAATGAAAAATTTCTCATTTCTAATTTTAATTAATTCTTTTATGTATAACATAAGATATTAATAATAATTCCACCAAGCAAGTATTCCTCTCATATATTGAGCTCATGATTTCTCCAAGAAAATATTCCCTTCATATATTAAGCTCATGATTCCTTCAAGTAAATTTTCTTTTTTTATGTTAAGCTCATAATTCCTCCTAGTAAATATTCCTCTCGTATATTAAACTCATGATTTCTCCAAGAAAATATTCTTCTCGTACGTTAATGTCATAATTCCGTCACGTAAATATTTCACTGACATTTTCAGCTCATGATTCCTCCAAGAAAATTTTCTTATCTGATATTAAGCTCAAAATTTCTCCGAGTAAATATTTCTCTCGCGTATCAAGCTCATGATTCCTTTAAGTAAATATTCCTCTCATATTATAAGCGCGTGATTCTTCACAGCAAATATTCCTCTCATATATTAAACTTATGATTCCGGCTGGAAAATATTTTTAAGCATCGTCATGATAGAAACAAAACTGCAATTTTAATAGCCTGATACAAATTCCTATAATAGTATATCCTAATAAGAAGCGTGTACTAAGACGTCAAAGTACTATTGAAAATTCACCTTTCAGAATTATCTAACTTTTCTAACATAATTTCACTTTTTTTTTTATTTTTCACCTGCTTGTTCTCCACAAATATTGCTGGTTATGTTTGATTTTAGATAAATCACGTAAATATAACTTCATGTGCATGATTCTTGTCCCATGTTTGACGCAAAAGACGGATTATTTTAATTGTTTTATTTAAGTTCTGTTTATTGTGTGCTTGAGTTTTTCTAATGAGACAGACACATAATATCTCACACGTTAATAAAAACTTAAATATCCGATTCATTTCGTGTCTTCTAAATATCGCAACACTGTAGTATCACTTTTTATTATTTGTCTTATAAACTACTAAAATTCAATCATTTCAATATTGTTATCAGTTTGAAAGATAAGTTTCCGAAAACAGGCTATAGATTTAAGGTGGGTTTACACTCAGCCTCTAGGTAGCGCATGCTTTAGAATGGCTGAAAAATGTTGTTCGGTCTGTGACAAGTACTTATCCCGATGTAACAACATACTTCTGCATTCTATTTTTTTTTCTTTCAACCCATGCGTTTATAAAATTCGGAGGTGTTTTTTTTGTTTTTTTTGAAATAAAATTGATTAGTTATCATAAATTGTTCTGTCTTTCGCGAGGTATTTTTTTCTTCCTTTTATTTGAATTTCCTTTCTATAATTTTAAAAATTTAGATATGTTGACCTTTTTTTACCATGTTTCTATGTGTAATTAATTATATTTCAACAACTATATGCAATGAAAAAGAAAAATTCAGACACCCAGAAAAGGCAATTTACAACCTAGTATGGAATGCTTGAATCTTATCCTATGAAATTGTGGCAAATATAAATTAGTTCTTTTCTGCTCACACGTTGTTTTATTTGTCATCTTATAACTGGAGTGTAAACCCATCTTAACAAGTGTAAATCCATCTTTAGAGTCAATATATTTTTAAAAGATCAATTTTGTATCAAATTTCATCTACTTAGTTCATTCAATTTTTTGGTTATCATACATAGAGATACATTTCTCTAAATGGTATTAAAAACTTGAAGCGAAATCCAAAATGTGAAGATTTGTCAACACATCGAAGTTGAATTGCCGGCAATTACAATTTTTTCTTAATGTGCGTTGAAAAATCAAATTTATCCTTTCGTCGTTTAGTTGTCTGAATCGGTGATTCTCAACTTTCTTTTTTTTTTTTTTTTTTTTGGCGCGGCACATTTTTAGCAATTTCAAAATTTGGCTGCACACAAAGAAAAAGATAAGTTTAAAAGTTGTTTGCCTACTTATAATACAGTGTGAAAAATAATTTATGAAAATAATAATTAAAATAAAATGTACCACAAAAACAACAGTACGTTTATTAAGGGATAAATTACAGGGTAATAATAAGAAAACTTTGAATGGGAAATTTGAGCTTGATGTTTTTTGATAATTTCATTTATATTTAGTCGCAAAATTGTTACGCGACTCTCATACCATCTTCTACATTTCACAATCTTGATCTTTTTCATTCTTTCTTATGTTAATTTATACTGAAAATACGAATTCACACAAATAAGATATAGAAAATAGTAATAATATTTTTAAATCTTTTTTGGCTATCATGGGAGAATAGCATCTAATGATAATCCAAAATGAATTAATTGATTCTTCCAAATATTTCAAAATTAAATCTCGATTATTAGAAAGAGAAAATAGTTCTTCCTCTTCATTCAAAGTTAATTCAAATACAGAAGTATTGTAATAACAAATAAATTACGAATACTATGAACACTTGACATTTTTTCTGCATTTCACAGTCTTGATCTTTTTTTCTTCCTTTTTTATGGTGATCAATACTGAAAATCCGAATTCTTTGAAATCGGAATTCGAAACTACTCTAATATTTCTTTTTCACTTCCTGTGTACAATATTTGATTGAGGTGGGAAAACTAGGAACATTTGAAATTTTTTCACATGGGGAAAATATTTCACTTTATGAAAGGTCACAGTTATCGAAGATAAGACTATTTTCTAGAAAAAGAAGAAGAAAAACAGCTTTTAACTACAGTAAAAACAACAGTTTTTTTACAGAGAATTTTTTCTTTAATTAAAAAAAACTTCAACTCGTTATAAAAAATAAGCATTAAAACTTCTACTATATACATTTCAAAAATTTGGCGGCAAATTTTAAGAATTTGGAGCATACACACAGGCACAGTGGATAAGAATCGCTGGTCTAAAACATCTAGTTCATTTTCTAAATTAGGAATTTTCAGAAATTACTTCTTCAATCAATTCGCTCTTTCAAGCTGGGCACCAAGCTAGCAATTTAAATGGAAATCCCCATTCCATAAGTACAGCTTTCCATCAAAAGATTATGGCTGCCAAATTTTTCAGTGTAGATTTAAAATAATGAAGCTTCTGATTACGGCTGAAATAGTAATTAAATTTACTTTAAACGCAGACGGGGATATTTTAAATCATATTAATGAGAGGTTCCTGTAGAGAAATTCAATCATCTGCGGGAGCTGCGAGATAAAAATTAATTGGAAAAGTTGGAGCGTATAATTACTATCGAATAAGCCGTTAAAATTGATACAAAGTGTTCCAATGTCATTAGTGTTTATGAAAGACTTGGGATAATTTTAAATATGAATAAAAATAAAGTCAGTGAGAAATTAAACTTGGATATTCGTCAAAATGTGTTAGTCAAATTTTTTGATGATTTCGTAGCTTTTTCATTGTTGTTATTAGTATTTTGCTGAAAGTTATCAAATCGAAAGAAAAATGAGTTAAAGTCCTCGTTCTGTTTTAAAATATGTCTTACATAGCAGGAAAAAAAATCTCATTTTATACTGGCAATGTATAATATGTGCACACTTATATTTGTAAATATATTTTTTTAGTGTGGAGATGATATTTTACTGCAAGAAAACATCAATTCATTTTCCTTTTGACTTGGCGGTTGGCCACGTTTAATTACATACCGACAGTGTAGATCTTTATTTTATTTATGAAAAGTAAAATATTTAAACATTTTATGGCACTAAACATGAGAATATGAGGTTAAACTAGTCCTTTTTGCTTCTTTTTTTCAACACGTTTTTAACTTAATCAACATGTTAAGGATTTTTTTAGGTTCACATTTCATTTATTAAGTTTATGAAAATATATATTTAGAAAATTATCTTGTACCCGAGTGTCTGCTGTTATATGTTCGGTCTTTATTCCTTTAATAAGAAAAGATAAATTGTTAAAAGAATTTGTCCGTTTTTCTTCTTTTTTCCAACACGTTTTTAATTTAACCAACATGTTAAAGATTTTTTTAGGTTCACATTCCATTTATTAAGTTTATGAAAATGTATATGTTTTTAATTGTTTATTATAACTTATGACTGAACAGTATTATTTAAATAAACTTTTAGGGTCAATAAATACTGTAATAACAGAATGAAATGACTAAAGCAGATAGGAAACTGACCGAATATACTCACAGAATGCTGTATTTTATTCTAATATTTTAGAATTCCTTAAATATTCATTTTGTAAAATTCCTTTGGCAGTTAGGTATGTACTTTTTTTAAATCTGATGAACTTTAAGCTTGAGGGTCCCTCTAATTTAATTATCTTTGTTAAAAAACCTTCTGCTATACACAATTTAGCAGAAAAACTAATTAAAGTAACACTGCGCAGTGTATAACTGTATTATCATTATTAATATCCTTACATGAACTAAGCTAAACAAATTACAAGCACGATCCATTGCATCCTGATGATGGCAATACTTTTATGTTCTATTTTGAAGGTTTGTGATCACTGCACGTTTCGGACGGCAAAGAACTATAACTGGCCCAACCGCTGCATCATCTTGGCGGCGGACTACGCCAGCAACGGCATCTACAACTTCATAGTTCCTCTTCGGGCCCATTTTCACAGTCCGCAGACTCTCAGACCCATAGTTCTACTTCTCGAGAAAAAGTAAGACCACTCTAGCCACTAAATGACTTTTTTTAAACCAATTTATTTGATTTCTTCCATACTCTGGGAAGATTTTAAATGTCAGCAATTTAAGCATGCATTGTCTCAGAAAAATGCTACATTGAAACATTCTGTTCCATTTTTTTTCAAAGAGTAGGTTTATTCAAAACAATTGCATCGGAATCAACTTTATCTTCTTGTAAAGAAATATAGTGTAGATTACTTCAAGTAATATCATTGAGAATGCCAAGCTATTCAATCCAGTAACTCTAGCAAATATTGGTTTACCTATAAATTTACAGGAATATTATTTACAATATCAAGAATTTCCGAGATTTGGACATCTAGAATATCTTGTGCCCGACTATTGGCTGTTATACTTTTGGTCTTTGTTCCTTTAACAATATCAAGAAAATTCGAGATTTGGGCATCTAGAATAGCTTGTTCCCGAGTGTCTGCTGTTATACGTTCTGTCTTTGTTTCTTTAATAAGGCAAGATATATTGTTAAAAGAAAAGATTTCATATGTTTCACTGCTCATTTAGAAAAAAGAAAAGATTTTTAATTGCGCTCTTTTATCATATTTTAATAATTTCATACTCTGTCTAAAATTACCTTGGCATTCTATCGAATCAGGTTTTCATACATTGCAAGTAACTTTATTACAGGAACCGTTTGAAGCAATCATTATGATTTCCAAACAAACAAGCTTCTTTCTTTTAAGAAATTAAAGTTTCCTCTTCCTAGCATTGTTTATTAGTAACTTAATAACTGTCTTATTCTGCGTGATGCAAATTTATCATAAATTTTCATTAAACAAAAGTAAGAAAGGAAAATTCCTTTAAAATCCCAGCTCATGTTCCTTTTCCTAGTCCTTATGATTTTATACAAATACGAATCCTCTGTATAAGCAGAATGATATAGAATGACATTTTTCAGGCCTCACCCTGCCTTCCTAGATGCCATATCATGGTTCCCTCTTGTATACTGGATGCTCGGATCTATTGATGAGTGAGTACAGCATGGAGAATTTTATCATCAATTTTAAAATGCCAATCAATGCTCTTTAAGAAACAAATTTATTATTTGAAAATGCTTTTTCTCCAACAGTCTCGATGACCTTCTGCGTGCCGGAATCAATCTGGCCGACAGCGTCGTCGTTGTCAATAAGGAGTCGTCAAATTCCGCGGAGGAAGATTACCTTGCCGACTGCAACACCATCGTTGCTGTCCAAACTATGTTCAAGTAAGATTATTATTGTTCTTTAAATATGGTTATTTATTTTGTCTTTCGCAATTCAATAATTATCTGCTTGAATAGCAGACGGCCTTGTGTAGGTATTCTATTCAGTTTTAAACCCTCGTTGATCGCAGGCTTTTGTTAGGCTTAATAGTATGGTATAGTTTCCCCTCTAAACTAGTGAAACATCTGTCATTTATTAAAAAGCTCAACATTTTAAATAGCAACAAGAAACACAGCTCGCTCTAGCTATGTAGAGTTGCAATTGGAATGTTATAGGTTGCAACATTTAATGACATATCTTTTGGGAAAATTACAGTTTAGTGCCCGTACCTGCATACGTAATTATTAGATATTGTGTCTGATGAAATGTTAAAATATAGACGCTATTCAATTTATTACAAATTGGGATTTTATTATTATGTCTATGTCTTTTCTTATGTTTGTTGAGACATATAAGAAATGAATTGTTTTGCTGCAATTTGTCACATAGACTTTGTTAATGACAATGCTCAAACGGTAAAAGGTTAAAAGTTCTATTCAGTGACCTTGTTCTTAATAAGCATTAATCGAAAGCTGGTAAACTCATGTGGATTCTGCCTGCAAATTAATCTCTGGGACTGTGTTGGCGGCTAATTGTTTCTCTGAGTTATCACCAAGAAAAATGTAAATAAGATACAGATTATCTGATAATTCCTCATGAAAAATGTCTACAAATGCTTTATAGATCGTGAAATAAGTCTGCCTTCTTGATTCAAGAGTCAATATGACAAACAAAAAACGGCTTCGGCTTACCACTGGTAATATAATCTTGTATATTAATTCTAAAATTCCTTTGCCACTCAAAGCCAAAAACCGATCATCAATATGGAACCGGCCAAAGTTGACGTTGCGTGACATAGAAGATAAGATTCCACTTTTTACATTGTGCTCATTTTGGTGCAGTAAATGTGTGTGATAAAAAGGTAAGAGGATTGGACGAGGAGGGAGAATCTGTGGTATATTCCAGTAAGACACCCATGAAAGTTGTCATTGCTAATAAAACAGTTCAAAATTTTCAATATTTGACTAAACAACAAAAAAATAGTTTCAGATGCTGAGACATTTTAGTTCTAAGTTGCAGAGGCTCATAGGTTTACATTAATTTAGTATTAATACACTTCCATTTTTCTATGAAAATGTGGAGTTTAATTTTTTTTAGTTTTTAAAGAATAATTTATTATTACAAATATTAAGGAATCTTGAATTTAATTTTTTGTTAGATAGTTCCATTTCTGTTCAATGGAGACTTGGTTAAATTAATCAACTGATTGATAAATAAATTCTGAAATAATTTTTAAAAAGATATTTTCATCAAGATCATTTAAATGCTCAAAATTTGAAAACTAAACCCTCGACTTGATTTTTCGCTCACTTCAGTTTGTTATAGAATTAAGAAATCTGTGCATTTTTGTGTGATTTTCCGATGACAGTAAAATATTTTAGCAATAAGAAATTATCATCTGTTAAACAACAATTTTTCAATTAAATTTTTGATTTATATAAAAGGTACAATCTAGAAATGAATTTGATTAAATAATTACAATATTTTCTATAACTTACAGTAGTTAAATTATACACTAAAAAGTAGGAAATAATGCAAATTAATTTTTTAAATACAAGCTTTAATTACTGCACAAAAAATTGAATATATCTTATTATTTTTTTATAGTTTTAAAATAAATTTCTTCTTTTCCCACCAGGCTATTTCCAAGTGTACGCATCATCACAGAGTTAAGTCAGTCGTGCAACATGCGTTTCATGCAATTCAGAGCCAGGGATGCATACGCATTGCACTTATCAAAAATGGAAAAGGTAAATATTAATCGAATTTACAAAACAACTGAATGTATATTCACTCCTGTTCTGTATTCTCTTTAATTCGCTTCAGATCAAAATTTTATATGCATTGAATTTTAATTTTTATATAGTTATTTATTATGGTATTTATAATTAATTGATTTAACAAAATAATTGGGTAGATTTTCATTTTAATTCTGTAATGTCTTTTAACACTATAGGAATTAGAGTGGTTGTGTTGTGTTTATGTAAATCAGAACGTTTTTTCTCACTCCAATCACTACGCAGTTTTTAGAAAAATAGAATTTATTACAGACATAACATCACAAGCCACGAGCTGAAACTAACCACGTGCGACGCTGGCTAGGAACTGGGAAAGTTACCGTTTCGCTTCAGTTCTAATAGGCGAAGAAAATCATCATTTGCAATTCAAGCTACGATTTAAATTAAATGTATGAGTGCGGTTTCCGGTTACGTCGCACTAGAGCAGACTCAGCCCATGGTTAACAAACAATAAATGGCATTCACTACAATACCCTTTCTATCAAAATTTTATATAGACCAAATTTTAAATTTTATAAATACAGATATTTATTAAAGTGTTTCATATGTGTTGTTAGGCACCATGTTAAGAATGTGTTTTAATTGTTTATGCTTATTTAAACATGCAAGTTTATCTATTATCCATTTGTGACATTAGTTTCAATTCACTGTGAACTCTTTTCAAGTACATCTCGCTCATCGTCTCTTTTAAAAGCTTTTTTTTCACATCCATGTAATACAGATAGTCAAAGCAAATATTATCAACATGTTATACTACATTTTTAGAAAAGAGTATTAAGACTGATACTTTTTATGTCTCTTAAAGATTGTTATATGACTATTACAGCATTCCTTAGCTGCATTAAGATGCTGAGTAGATAATTTCAGCTTGAAGGATGAAAAGTTCAGCAACCAGCTAACAATGATGGATATGAACATTATCAAATCCACGTTTTTTTAAAATCCGCAAGATATTAGATGTCACTAATATTCCCAAGACATGGTACATAATCAATTGATAAGTATAAGATATATCAATTAATGAGAGATTTAGGTTCAGAAACGTATTGACAGAGACATCTGCCTCATGAGCCGTGTCTCAATGTGCAATTTGTATCTCTGGTGACATAGAAATTTTCTTAAAGAGGCAGATTGATAGCGACGAGACTTGTCTTTCATGTCAAAATATGCTTGAAAAACGTACTTGCTCTATGAACAGTGTATCTTCAACTATAATGAAATTTAGACTACACCCGAAGAAATTTGGTGGGACTAAAAAGGCATGATATACAACGAGCTTCATCTTCCAAATCTATTTACAAATGTCTAAAGTCTCATTTCCAAATTACAACATAAAATTATTTATTTATTCTCAAAAGAAAAACAATAATAAAAATCCATTTGCCAAACATAAAAATATTATGACAAAAATATTTAAAATTATAGTACAACCTGAGCAGTTACACACGGTGGCAAATTCCATGATCTTAGGATTGGGGGGATAAGGTTCATGGTTCTAACAATGCGGAAGCCATCGTTGCCTGTAGTCGAAAGACATAATTAGCAAATCTACTTGGTTTGATCTACAATCGTAGACATCTTGATAGGAATTGCCTATCTGCTTTCCTAGAGTCATCAATAATGAAAGGAGAGGAAAGTAGGATGACATCGAAAACCAGTAATTCTGCAAAAAGACTCACGACTCCAAAGATTTTCATAACTTATCATCGTTCAGTATATTGCATTGATTGAACATTGATTTTACCTTTCACTGAGTAGAAAATGAATGAATAAATAAATATCTATTTAAAATTATAGCACAATTTGAGCAGTAAATATTACACACGGTAGCAAAATGCTTGATCTGTTTTCCTAGAGCCGTCAGATAATGAAAGAGGAAAGTATGATGACATTGCGAGCCAGTAATTCTACAAATAGACTCACGACATCAAAGATTTTCATAACTTATCATCGTTCGACATATTGCATTGATTGAACATTGCACGTTCCTTGATTTTACATTACATTGAGTGAAAATGAATAAATGAATACACATTTTCTACATGTGTGAGTGTATTTTCTTTACAGAGAGAAAAAGACCGAGGATCACACATTTCCTACATGTTTCGACTTCCTTTTGCTGCAGGGAGCGTTTTCAGTGCGAGTATGCTCGACACTCTACTCTATCAGGTAGGTGGCACGAATTAACAGGTTATCTTTTGGAATTCACCAACATCTCTCACTATCTTGTTTATTTAGGAAGAAAATATAATAAAAATTTAAAAGATAATTGAATTCTAGATATAATGAAGATAAAAAGATGTCATAATTTTTTTAATGTAATACTTAAAAATGCAACCATTGAACATGGTAACCGTAACTGTTTTCCTCGGCAATATAGCTGCCTGCTGCCATGAACAAACAGTCCTTGTCTCGGACGCGAGCGTAAAGCATAATGTAGTCCCCGAGTATTATTTTAATGCATATATGCTAAATATTGTTGCCCTAAATAGTTTTGCCCAAGTGTAAGGTCTCGGCTTCGGAACCAGAGGGCTGCAGGTTCGAGGCTCTATTTCACCGAAGAACCGTCGTGTAAGCGAGTCTGGTGCACGCTAAATCCGTTGGGGCCAAACGTCCTCCCACTGGTGTGGTGTGGAAGTTTGGAGAGGGGTTGCCAGCTCATGTGTCAGCCTTGTTATCTGTCTGCAGATCAAAATTACGAAGTCCGATCTAAAATAGATCTAGTGTTGCTACGAAACGGGACGTTAATATAACTAAGCTAAAAAACTAAAACTAAACTTATCCCATAGTAAATCATTTCCTTTAATATCATTAAATCTGCTTTAACTTAATTGGCATGATTTATTGACTTTAATAGTCTACCCTGACAGAATTAAAATTTTGGCGCCCTTTCAGTCACATGGCTTTAAAAAGATGACTTAGATGTCATTGGAATAACATACATGTAAAAATGCAATAAAATTGATAAATCAAGTACAATAACATCAAACTAAGTAAGTATTAAAACATTTAATAAGCCATGAGAGCTCGTCAGAAATTTAGAATACTAGATGTGCGACAGAATTAAAGAAAGCGATGTAAGAATTGTAACGTTTTTAGAAAGTAGTTGATAAAGATAAATTTTGTTCCGTTTGCATATTAGAAGATGAGCAAATTATGAATTCTGTTACAGTAAATATGTACAAAGAAAGCAACTAAATTTTAACATATGCAGAAGTATGAGATTGATAAATGTGGCTAGGCAATAAAAGATTTTAGTGATGATGTATTCAGAAGTAACGGGGTTCAACGTATCACCCCAAATTCATTAAATTTACACATATCAAAATGACACTTAGAAGGGTACCATTTTTTCTTTCTTGTTTACATAATATAGAGAAAATATAATAATCATAAAAAAAACTCGAAATTTGACGAATCTTTACGTTCTAAACCTTCCAGATTTCGAAAAGTCAATTTTTTGGATAATGTTCGTATCTCTGTCAGTCGTGACAAATTTAACTCAAAAACTATTTGAGCTGGACGGTTAAAATTTGGCATACAGCTTTTATACCAACTTTATAATTTTCTGTCAATTTGTGAATAAAATCTATTCAGTAGAAGTATGTTTTTCCTGCTGTTCGAATATAAATTAACACGATAATTACAAAACAAAGAGAGTTAGATAAAATTCGGCACATAGATTTAACATTTATAGTGCAGACAATATCATATTTTGAGACAAATCCAATTACGAGTTGACTGCCTATACTTTCAGAAATGTTAACAGGACTGTCTATACTAACATGTTAACAGGATGACTCAAAAATCTGGAATAAATATATCAAATTTCATATGGAATTTTGTGACTACAAGTGCAATTTTGTATCAATTTACTTTCTTCATCCGGTTGAGAAAAACATATCTAAAACACAAATTCGGTTTCCGGACAATTTCAATCTCAGACCAAGGATTCATTACAAATAATAACAATAATAACTCGACAAGGATGAAACGATCACTTCAGTAATAATGTTAAATCCATGCCAAATGTTAATATTCCAAAACTATTGTTCGCCAATACATTCCCCGGCCTGACAAGTTTATTATAGAGTATACGAGTAAGATTGCATAGATCACTCGCATTAGTTTCTATACTATCTTTAATCCTTCCTGATGCTAAAAAATTGCACAAATTTCATTCGAGTTTGCCAAGAGGTATTGAATAGTATAAGATTTAAAGAAAAGACAAATTAGTAAGACAAATTAATTAGTAAGACTTTAGATTAGATTTCCTATATGTATTTTACCAATATTAAAAATGTCAGTTTGAATTAATTATTGTTTGATTTAAGTTGTAGAGCATAATTATAGATCAGCAAAAATTTTCCATTAGGCTGGAATAAACCAATGGAGTGGTCTCCTGAAAGCTTTAGTAATACACCCTAATAAAGATGCTATCTCGCTCCACTACAGAGAAGCGGTGAATACACAAATATACACAGAAAACCAAATATGCATATTAGATTCTTTTATCCAAACAAATGAAAGCAATATATATATATAATTATAGCCACAAGATCATATATTAATTTATTTGATTCATTGCATTTACATACTCCTTGATGAAAATTCGATAAGGATCTAAATCTGACTAACTTGCATACCAAATTTTTATTACCTAGCTTTTTGTGTTTTTTAGTTATTGTAGTTGTACTCAGATAGCTAGACATATAGATTTTTCTCGAAAAAATTTCATTAAAAATTTGTTAGAAATCTAAATTTAGTGTTAAGTCTATCTCTCTCTCTCTATCTATCTATATGATTTTGAGTTACTGCGTCAACATATAAGCCTATAAACGAACAAAAATCCCTCCCAAAAAAATCTTTAGACCAAGGGAAATCTAAAACGTCAAGATTCTTCCAAATTCGAATTTTTTTTTTGTGATTACAATACATTTATCTTCATTGTACTCATTAACTTTACAATACATTGTGCATTGACTACAGCGTACTGTACATAGTACAATGCATTATACATTTCGCGTACAAAAAAGTAAAAATAAATCTGATTTCTTCCTTATTCATTGTTAATTATTGTATTATGATGAGATTTTTTTAACGAGATTGTTTCTATTTTTTTAAACCGAGATAAGAGAATGATATGAAAGAAAACAAAAATTTAATTCCACAGATTGCGTCGTAAAACAAAAACAAAAACAAAAAAAAAACTTTTATGGAAGAATTCCTTTGGGATGTAGTGCGACTTTTCGTTTTTTCTAAACCTGAAAGAAACAAAAAGGAATGACGAAAAAACCTAGGTTTTTCATTTCTAAACATAATAACTTATTCTATTATTTTTCCTTACTCTGCAACATTTATTTACTTATGGTAGTTAATTATTCTTGCTCAAACAGAAAAGTAAATGTGCAGTTAACAAAACAAGCTACTTTTTCTTCGTGTATAATTCTTTTTGTGTAATTTAACTGACGGCACGCATATAGTATTATATATCTTTTTTATGTAAATAATAAATGGAGAATTTTATTAAAAATATACGAACATATAATGCGTATGTTGCCTAAATACAACAGGAAAGATCTTGGTCTGAAAAGTTTGGGGTTTTTATGCAAATATAAACGAAATGAAATGAGCCGTATCTTATAAAGCAAATGAAATGGCATTTTTAGCATTATGAAAGTAATTTTCAAACAAACTTAAATAATAAAAGTTATGAATGGATTATGACCTAAAAAGGGATTCCTTCAAGGGAATATCTTTGTTTCAAATTATTTTAATTATGCCCTATTTAAAAGAATTTTAAAGTTATCTATTTTCTTCTTGTAACTTTGTAGTTTCCATATTAAAGGTACGTTGATCAACGTTTTCTGCTCTTGTATTTAATTAATCTATCAAGTTATTAAAAAAATTGACAATATATCAAGTTGTTTAGAATTATTCGTTTTAGAAACTGCCCGAAACCTCTGCTTGAAGTAAAAATTTAAACACGTACTCTAACTCTTTTTTAATATTTCATTACTTTTCTTATATTTGAAACGAGTATGATGGAGTATTTGTCTTCTCTTTACTTTACATTTTAAAATAAATCAAATTGGTTGTTAAATTGATTTTCCTTCATGATAATATTTTAAGGAAAAGTGACACTAAAAGAATGTCTTAAAAAATATCACAAAAATAATTTTAGGTTTTACGTTTTAAACAGTGAAACTTTTTGAAGTTTTATATTTAAGGCTCAGAAATGAGAGATGTTCTTACATGTGTAATGGTATCTTAATAAGCAATTAAAAGTCACTAAACATTGGTTATCACTTTTATCTAGCTGTTAAACTTTGCCTAGCTGAAAATCATAAGGTCGCGAGTTCTAACCATGGTGGAATTCAACCTTCACATTGGCGCGACACCACAATACAACCCGTCACACATTGATGGTGTCTCCAAATGATGACACCTTCGGAAAAACACTTTTGAAACATTCATTAATCAATTTGAATCTTATGCAAAATCGTTATCTCAAATACATTGGATGAATACAATCAAATAATTTTAAAAGATTTCGTAATCTTTAAAAAAATCTATATTACAGTTTTTTTTAAATAATGGATATTTGAAATACGAAATTATACCTATGAAGGATAGTAACTTTCACCAGTTTGTCATCTATGGATCTAAAAGAAAACGAAATGCTCATTTTCTAGTAATTTTTTGGGTTTCATCGAGATTTTTTTATTTAAAAAAATGGAGGCCTTTTTTTGTTACTTCTGTGCCAGGAAAGGCTAACTATCTATATAAAAATATATATCATCGCACCGGCTTTAAAATACCATGAATCATCCGGAATATGATAGCGAGTAACATGAATGCTACCTATATTCATCGCTATTAAGTGAGGTTTTAGAGTACCAATGCATTAAATATTAATTTAACTGATGAAATTGTTCGAGGAAAGTTAGAGAAACATCAAAATTTTCCCGCAATGCATGACTATATCTTTTGGTTAAAAGAGTTCTGACCACAAACCACACAGTCTGATAAATTTTAGACATCAGTTTAAAAAATATCCAGATATTCGGTATGATAAATGTTTAAACCGACAGGAAAAGTTACGTAAAAAATAGAAAATGTTCTTCGGCATGAGTAAAAAACACTTTTTAACTTTATTTCTAAACTTACCTTGTTTGATAAATACTCACAATTTATAATTCGATATACAAATAACAGTTGTTCAAGTGTTCTGTGAACTCTTTATTGAATAAATGTGGCAGTGTATTTAGAAAAGTGGGCATCCAGTTAGATAGTTCAGAAAATATAATATTTGTGATGTAATTTCTATTATAAACTAGAACTGTATTTATCAATACAAATTTGAAATCATGAAGGTTTTTCATAAACATCTTTTTTAATTCTGTGAAATAATACACTCTTCCATTACAAAATTCAAATAGATTCCAAAATTAATGTCCGATTTGTTGTATGACATTTGACTACAATTTTTTTTTTTTTTTTTTTTTTTTTTTTTTTTGTATTTTAATTTAAAGAAAATTCGTATAACTAGTCAGAAATATTTCCGAGTGATAATGTTTTAAAATTGATACGTAAATCAATATTTCATTTTTAGATGTTTCCTTAGAAGTGTAACAACAATAAAATGAATTGACAAAAAAATTGTATTGGATATTTTTTAAAGCGTATAAGTGTAAATCTAGTAAGTAAAACTAGAAAAATAAAAGTCACAAAATAAATTCACAAAAAAGTTTTTAAAAAAAATTTAATTATTGAAAAAACACTTTTGAGGGAATAAAACTAATAATACTAAAATATTTTTTAGTTTAATTCAATTTTTAATTATTGTTATAAAAATCGTTTTTGAATGACAGTATGCTTCCAAGTCGTTGTGAAAAAAATATTAATATTTTAATAAATTTTCAATTAAATATCCAATTAAAAATTATCGAAACATCTTTTATAGATAAATTCATCAGGTGCCATGTCTGGTAGTTCTAGGTAGGACATTCTCCCTTATGGAATGTTTTAAACGTTTTTTTTATCCCATGTGCCATACCACACCACTGACAATAATATACTAACACATATTTTTTTTCATTTACTTACCTTTTATTTTACTACATGGCTTAACTAAGCTTTCGAAAAAATGCAGTTTGTAACATTTAATCAAATTATTCTATTTGCAAAAAATAGTTCTAGCTCATTTGGGGGGGGGTCTTTTATTCATTGACTCACATAATCGTTATTGTTGACTATTATTTTAAAAGTCGTTTGGCAACACAAATTAGCAGATAAAATTCTACAATGCTAATTAAGCAATAATTATCAAGGAGAATATCATTATCTTAATGATATCTGAAATTACACTTTCTTTTTTTCTTATAAAACGCAATTAAAATGTACAATAATAACTTTCTTAAATTCTTGGTGCATACTAATACTAGACAGCTTTTGATGACCAACTTACTTATTTTCACCACCCATACTGCTTTTAATTTCCATAAATGTCGTATATGATTTTACACTCATGGGTTTCAAATTTTATTTAAACTTTTAACTGTAATAGCTTTTTAATGTGTTTACTCAATAGGATTGTTAAGTTACTGTGTGACTGTTCTGTACATTGTTTTACATGAAAACCTCTAATAAATTAGAGTAACGAGTCAAATATCAATTTTTAATTTTGCTTTAATCAACGGAAGTGATCTCCCCAAAACATTCTCGCAATTACTTTAATAAACATATTATCCCAGGGATCGCCTTATATAGCAGTGGTGTACAATAGCTACAAAATATTTACCTTTAGAGTGAATGTAGCATTTTTACTGAAACTATCTTACTATTAATCACTGAAAACCAGTGTTCTAGAGCGCATTTACCATCCAATTGAGAAAAAAATTCTGACGAAGAACTATATGCCTAATCACAAAATCTAATACCAAATGTGATGTATTTAAGCAACTGAGTCTCTGAATTATTGCATGTTTGCGTCTCTGAATTATTGCATGTTCAGAGACAATAGACTATCAATCCCTTGTTGCATTTGACTGATTATTTGATATATGTCTATATTGTAGATGTTAATTCTGTGTATCAAATTTTATCTATCTCTTCGTTTTGATTTTATTGTGTTAACTTACATTCGAACAATCAGACAAACGCACTTCCACTGTGCTGAATTCACACAAAACACATAAATCTACAAATTTCGTATAAAAACTGCATATTAAATTTCATCCTTCAATATCAAAGCGTTTTTTAACTATCTTTATCACAGACAGGCAGGCAGGTAGGCTGACAATTTCCAAAAATGTGTTTTT
This sequence comes from Argiope trifasciata, assembly GCA_026543055.1. NCBI lineage: Eukaryota > Metazoa > Arthropoda > Arachnida > Araneae > Araneidae > Argiope > Argiope trifasciata. Next base: position 813,281 of record JAPMOQ010019781.1, on the reverse strand, counting down.
CGAACTCAAAAAGGTCCAAAACGTAGAGATTCATAGAAGTTTCGTGCTTTAATTTTTTGATAATTACAAATGCTTTCTCTAAGAAAGTAAAAGTAAACGTTGTAATCTTTATCGACGGTAATTCGGGCCGCCGTGCCTTGGTGGTAAGGTCAAGGCTTCGGATTAGAACCTGATGGTTTCAAGTTCGAAATCCGATTCCACCGAAGAACCGTCATGTAAGGGGGTTTGTTCACGTTAAATCCGTCCCGACAAAACATCCTCCCGCTGGTGTGGTGTGGCAGGGAGAGAAGGGTGCCAGCTCAGGTGTCATCGGGTTTGGATTTTTCTGGCGCAAGAGCCATGTTTTGACTATGCTGCATCAAACCATTGTTAAAACCATATCAATGCATGATAATTAAAAACGGATAATGCATAAAAAAAACTTTAAAAGAACGAAAGTTAAATGAGTACATAAAATTTAATACTTAAAAATGAAAAAATGTGGGCATGTGGTGTCTTGCCAAGTAATAAATGTTTAGAAAGCGTTAGAAAAAACGTTAGTTAGCGTTTAGAAAAAAAGCAAACGCTAAGCATTGAAACCTGGGCATTCTAATATTATATGTTGGATAGACATTTGAAGCAAAAAGGTGGTTTGAAAGCAAAAAGGCGGTTATCAAAATTACGATGTCCAAACCAAAGCAGCCCTAGTATTACTTTAAAAAAGTGGATGTTAATATAACTAAAACTAAAGTTCATATTAGCAGTGGGACTATTTTGTTCAAAAACGTGCCAAATTAACTCATTCATCATAATTTATTCATCATCTGACAATAACAATAGCAATTCCAGTTACTGACCACATTAAAATACGGTATTTACTGTGCAGAAATAAAATGAAAGCCTCTACTTAGCCTAGAACGTGCTTAACAAGTAGGGAATTGCAGTGGCTTAAGTCCATTAATATTTGATTAGCATTGCTTTCATTCCAATCATATTCAGTTCTCGCTTGGAAACACATGGAGGTGAAACACCATTTGTCATTTGCATGTTAAATGAAAGAGCTAATGTGATCTCTGGAGCTAATTATCGATCCACGAATGTACACTGACCCCGTCTCATCAATAAAATTTTCAGGATAAAAATGGCTTATGAATAAAAGATTTGCAGATTTCTTTTTTTAAGACAAGGTGGTTATGATTAAAGTTCCATATTGAAATGATCATAAAAGAAAAATTACTGCACCAAATGTTATCAAACTTTCTAATAGTTTAAAAGAGCTCAGATTTCTTTTCTGACAAAAAGAGAGAAAAAAAAGCGTTCAAAAACACACCACCAGATCTGAAATGATGCTGTATGCGATATTGTTAAACAAAATAGGACATGAAGAGACGTCAGTTTAAAATGTGTTTAATCGTTTCTGAAACGTGTTACAAAGCATGTTCAGCGTGTGTTATCTCGAAAGCATAGTTTATTGTTATTATATAAACAATTTCACAGAACTAAAAGAAGCGATATACCGACATATGCGTGACTTTCCTTCTGATATACTAAGAACTAGTGTTGAGAAGCAATAATACGATTTAACTATGTTTCAGTAAATGGTGGACGCCACATTGAACATATGTAACACGTTTTAGAAACGATTAAATGTGTTTTAAACTGATGTCTTCGTGTCCTATTTTGCTTAATAATATTGCGTACATCATCATTTCTCACTGGTAATGTTTTGAACTTTTTTTTGACGGAAAAGAAATTTTCATGACATTTTTTAAAACTATTACTAAGTTTGATAATATGTGGTCCGTCAGTTTTCCTTTTATGACTGTGGCGTTGGCAACAGGAGCTCTTATAGCTCAAGTGCATTCTACTTTTGGCGTTGGCAATAGTAAGAATTTATTGTTATGATTTTAGAATAACTGGCTGATGGAACTTTGTAAATGTTATCATTTTCCCATTTATTTTGCTGCAACTAAAACTTTGAATGAAGTAAATCATTAATGTGTACGACATATTATTTCATTAAATATTTGAAGTGCTTTAAGAATTAATGATTAAATATTTATTTTTTAATGAATGAAGTTGTGTTTTATTCCCTATCACTAAATGACCATTTCAAAGTGAAATTTGGTAAAATCCTATTTTAGCCCTCCTCTGGCGACTTTTTCAAAATCTCGCCAAATCGAAAGTATTTGAATTAAAAGGTTAAGAAAAAAGAATTCTTACCTTTACTGTGACGCTTCACCCTTTCCCAAAGGCAGGGTTGCCATTTGGGAATCATTATCGCTGATTATTTGGCGAGATTTTGAAAAGTCGCCAAAGGTGGGCTAAAATAAGATCGACCCTGAAATTTTAATTATAGCCACCCTTGATATCAATATTCATAGCTTTAGTTTGTTCAGATTAACCAACACTCTTTACAGTAGCAACTATTATTCATCTTAATTATTAATTTTTAAAATGGCAGACAAAGATTAAGTCCTAGAATTGAAGTCCTGCTCTGAAATCACAGTCGTAAATCCAGTCATAAGTAGTTAACGGAACACCATTTATTGATTCGATAGGACTTCTATTAATAAATTCAAAATGATGATTTGACATTTGATGACAGTCACGGAGTCTGTAGAACATATTTAGTTTACGATGTGAAATTCGTTTCAGCTCATTAAAGTTTATGCAAGAGCGTATAGCTCACCAATTCTGAAAGCACTCTCACCTTACAAATCAAAATTTACGGAACAATTTTCATCTATAAAACACTGGAATGGAAATATACAATCGGTCTTTGTTATATCGAGAGTCTGGGTGATAATTCCATTCAGTTTGATTGATCTGTCATTAATTATTATAATGCTGAGGATTATGTCGTGGAATTGAGAATTATTAATAAATCCCGCTCGGAAATCTGACGCAAATGCGGTAATAGGAGCCCCATCTGTTGATTAGTTCGATCTGTTAGGTTGATGGTTAGCATTTAAAACTTAAGTTCAGTTTAATTTTATTAAGGTACTCCAATCCGACTACGTTCAAAAAAAAAATTTGAAAAATTGGATTTTTTGAAAAGAATTTAAAATTATGGTTTTTAGATTTATTGCCAATTATAATAGAAAATACTATAAATAAAACTAAATTAGGTTAAAATGTGCTTTAGGTCCCCCCCCTTGGCGCATTTTCAAAAAGTCGCCAACTGGCACTTTTTTGCGTAGTGTCTCTCAGAGCATTCAACTCCGCGTGACAACGCGTAAAAACGCGTCCGTTGGCGACTTTTTGAAAATGCGCCAAGGGGGGACCTAAAGCACATTTTAACCCTAAATTATTTGAGAATATCATATATTTCGAGAAATAGGAAAATGTGTAGTAAATTTGAATGAAATTGAAACCAAAACGGTTAACAGTCTACACAATATTGTGAAGCAGCAATCCTATTTTTCTTTGTACACAAGTTGTAGAATATGATGATGATTGAAATGAACCAAAATCTAGGAAAAATCTTCAGATGCAAAGAAGTTATGGGCAAAAATGTAAGAGTAAATGCATTTTTTCCATAAATTCACAGCATAATTTTTCTAAAAACGTCTATAAATGAAAAAGTATTTCACCAAAAATGTAACTTTTGATTCATTTCATTTCCCACATTATTTAAAACACACTCTGAATTTTTTATGTAAATACCTATATTAGGTTTTGAGATGTCATGTTAAAAATGGAGAATTTTTATGAAAATAAAAGTTTTAAGGAAATTGAAGTTAAAGAGAAATTTCAGCTGAAAAATATGTGATCCTGGATGATAGGTGAGACCTTCGTTTTCCTAAAAAGAATAAACTGTTTTGGAAAGAGGAATGTCTGAACTACAATAAATAACAATGAAAAATTATTCGCCATTGCGCTCGATAACCAGTATTTTTAACGTAGTCAGATACCTTAAGTCCAGCTTTAAAGTAACATAGGGCTATTTTAGAATTAACATAACATTAGACAATAAAGTAACATTAGGGCTAATTTTAAGTCTCCTTTTAAAGTAACTTTAGCAATTTTGAGCCATTGTTAGATGACGAGGAAAATACCTGAGTTGGCCAAAAAAGATTAATAATAGTAAAGTAAACTCACCACCAAGGGGGGAATGGCGCTGCATGCAATATTATTAAAAAATTAAGTCATGAGGACATCGGTTTAAAATGTCTTTAATCGTTTCTGAAAGGAAACTCTTCTTGGAGTAATGCAAAACCGCAGTGTCTTGTAATTGGCTTATGGCAGGAAATGCAAATAATTTATGTAGATACGCTCGAAACGTCCTTTCCAGTTAAAAGTGGGTCTGTTTATCAAGGTTATCATTTAGGGCCGCGGTAGCCTGGTTGGTAGAGCGTCAGTCTCACTATCAAAAGGTAGTGAGTTATGTCCTCGTCTCTTCCAAACCGTGTTGGCTAATGGCAGTTGGAGCTCGTTAAATAAGTCGTGACTACCAAGTCCTCCAAGTTCCCATTACAAATTATACCTCTGGGGGTACTGAATGAGGGATGAGTCGGTCTCTGATTTGGATCTAAATTCAGACTTGCGGATGGATTAATGAGTGTATGAATGTGTTCGACAGCCCCATAAAAAGGGTTGTGTCGTGTGTGTTCGAGCAAAGTCATACTTTCACCTTAACGGTGCTCGTTCACAACGAAAGGCGCCCACTTCTGCCTTAATTCGAAAGAGCTCATTCGGGCTTGGTATGACCAAGTGGCATTAGACCCGCCACCACCACCATTATTGCAAATCAACAATTCTCTAATTATGCAAAATCATGCTTTCCTCGTGAAATGTTTTTATGAATGTAATAGTAATGAATGACGTGCTTTGTTTACTTGTACGTAGCATTCATCTCGATATGCTAAGAACTACTATTAAGAATGCAGTAATGCGATTTAACTTGTTTTCATAAAATGAATGATACATTGAACACGCTTTGTAACATGGTTCAGAAACGGTTAAACACAATTCAAACAGATGTTTCCGTATCTTATTTTGCTTAACAATATTGCATACAGTGCCACTTCCCTTCCTGGTGGTGAGTTTTGGGGCATTTTATTTATTAATTTATTGACTGAAAAGAAATTTTCATTACCTCTTTTTAAAACTATTACCAAGTTTGGTCCAGTAGTTTTTCTTTTATGACCATTTCAAAATGGAGCTTTAATTACAACTATCCCATATATTCTTCTGGCCGCGGTGACCAGGTGGTAAGATCTCGGCTTCGGAACCGGAGGGTTTCAGGCTCAAGACTCGATTCCATCAAAGAACCATCGTGTGAGGGGGTCTCTTGCACGTTAAATCTTTCAGGCCAAACGTCCTCCCGCTGGTGTGGTGTGGAGAGGGGGGTGCCATTTCAGGTGGCGTTCTCGTCATCTGATAGTGGTTCAAAATGACGAGATCCGTCCCAAAAAAGACCTCGTGTTGCTTTACAACGGGATATTAATATAACTAAACTAAACTAACTAAACCTATATATTCTTTCTGTTGATATATAAAGAGATATTTCAATGACTTAAAAACGGAGACAGTATATTTTCTTTCTCTTTCCTTCGCTAAAATCTTTCTTTTAAAAGAACGATTCAAATTTTCTCTAAATCAAAAAGTTAACCATATACTGTTTAAACTACCATAGAATCAATGACATTATTATGAATGATATGATATTCAACTCTCTCATTCCAGGCTTTTGTGAAGGACTACATGATCACATTTGTCCGCCTCCTTTTGGGAGTGGATCAAGCACCAGGATCTGGATTCCTCTCTTCGGTAAGAGAATTAAACGATAACCCACTTATTTGACATGGAACGGAAACACAATTAAGCCCATAAGTACATCAGAGGAGAATTACGAGAATGAATGGCCGTTTGAGCGAATCTTTTAATCCTCGCTTCAGACCAAAGCGAGGTTGTATCTCACAGGTATAGGCAGGAAGGTTACAATGCAGCAAAGATTATGGTGGCATTCTGAAGAGTGACACCAAAACTTTAAATGCCGAGATAGGAAGCGGCATAATACATCAAACTGAAGTTTGCGAAAATAAATTCTTACCTTAATGTTGTTTTGGAGCTGAATTGCATTGTTTATTTGAATTTATACTCAGTAATTTAATTGTCAATTGAAACGGAAAGCAAAAAGCATCAAGAAAATATTTCGCCAATTTGGTCATTTCAATTTTATATATATATATATAAAATTTAAATCCAAATTAATTTCTAAAGTTTTATTTTAATTTAGCCCTTTCGGCGTAAGTGTTGTCGGAATTGTGCCAATGCGTGATTGAATTCCGCAAAGGATCGAACCTGCGATCTTCCGATTTGCAGCCGAGTAACTTATCCACTATACAAAAGCGACCACTTTTGTTTAGTGGATAAGTTACTCGGCTACAAATCGGATGATCGTGATTTCGATCCTTGGTAGAATTCAACATACACATTGGCACAATTCCGCCAACACCACCGCCAAACCCTTATCCACTTCATTCTAAAAACATTCTTTTATTTCCTGATCAGATTCCACTTTCTCTTATTAATTGATTCAAGAGAAGCTTTGAAAAAGGCTGAATTGTCTAAAAGGCGAAGTTGTTCCCACGCTACTCGTGAAACGATAAAAATTGCTGACTTAACAAGTACTTTTTTAAAAAGGTCCCTGTGTTTCCCTTATCATGTGATCAACATGTATCAGAAATCCCTATGAGAACCTTAATATATTGGCAGTATAAACACTATTTTCCCTGTCAAGGGAAAATATTGTTTTTAAAACTAGGGAAAATTAATTTCCTGCTTTTCCGTCTCTTCTACTTGTAAATACTCCTGCCTTTCTCCAGAGATGGAATAAAACGAACTTTAAAATGAAAAGTCTTCTTCAATGTCTTTGAAACTGCCATCTATTTCCAAAATTTTAAATCATTACACACACACACACACACACACACACACACACACACATATATATATATATATGCACTTGAGTATATTTTTATAATTTGCTGAAATTTTTTTTGGCGCTTTTTGGTCGCTGTTAAAACTGACAAGTAATGGATTAAAAATAACATAAAATTTAATTGTAACGTTTAACTATACATTGATTTATATAAAAATTTAGATATTTTTGTCTTCTTTACTCATTCAAATAAAAGCAAATACTCATAAAAAAAAAACTTCTCTTTTCTAACAGTACAGAAGGCCGTATATAAAAAAAATTCCATTCTGCTGAAATCTAGTAGTCAATAACTTTTCATTTCGCCAAAGGATGGCGAATCGCCAAAACCGTTTTACTTTCTTTTCACAGGATTATTGGCATTCTTTGGCGATATGAAAAATCATTTTGCTTTTCGATATTGCTCACTTGTCATTTTTTGGTGATATGAAAAACTATTTTGCCTTTGGGCATTACTGACTTGGCTGGTTTGGCGATATACACAATAAGCCAATGCCAAATGACAATTCGGTATATTTTTATAGATTGCCCACGTTTTAATTCTTAACGATTGCAATATTTTTATCCTTCTAACATTATTTTAAGATATCCTTTATAAAGTGCCTTGTCTTTATCATTTTACCTTTTTAAAAATAATTAGTTCCTTCCATCTTATAAGAATATTGTTCATTCTCTTTTAATGCTTAAAGACCTATAACATAGATATTTTTTAAAAGCTAGAATAAAATATGTGTAACATTACACAGAATTTTTAATTAAACATTTAAAATATGATCATGGGGCCTTTTTCTTAACCACATGTTTGCATATACCTTTTGATTGGCGCTGTGTAATCAGAAATGGGTTTAGCGTCAGTAAACTGCAGTAAACTCACACTCTTTTATTTGGTAATATAGAAAGAACATTTTGGGTATTTTTACATTAGCCAGGCGCAGCGAAAAATTGCCAAATATTTTGACTGTTTGTAATTCGCTCCGTTATCTGCTTAGCTCGCGTTTGGTTTACATTGACAATATTTGCTCCCTGATAACGGAAAAGTACCCCATTTTGCTTTTTGGCATTGCTGATGTGGCATTCTTTGTCGATATGAAAAACCTTTTAGTTTTGAACACTGCTGACTAGGCATTATTTTGGCTATATAAAAAAATAATCTTGCTTTTCGACATTACTGATTTGGCATTCTTTGGGGACAGAAAAATTCAACTTTCTTTAATACACTGGTGACTTGGCATTCTTTGGCGATATAAAAGAGCATCAACTGGTGCATTTCAGCATCATGTAATTTCGTTGTATGCCCGTTTATACGATGAAGAACAATAGGGCTCTTTTTTTTTTTTTTTTTCCTAATCGCAAATTGAATATACTTATGAAAACTTCTACTGCAACAGTTTTCGAGAATTATTTAACTATGCGAGTAATTTATTATGTTACGAAACTGGTTTAATCGATAGAAAATTGGTCCAATAGCATCATTAAATACAATATTCATCAGGTAGTTGATTTCTAATCTACAATTATATCTTAATATTTAGAAAATATATCTTTATAATCTTTTATGATATGTAAAGATTAATTGCAATTATAAGAAAATATTAAACAAATGTCCTTTGATTCGAGAGCTCGTTTAATTCCAAATTACATAAATTAATTTATGTTAAAAACTTCTCACATATCCACTGTAAAAGCATCGAATTTCCGTTTTTAAAACTTTGCGTAAATTTTACAAAAAGGTTCAGTGATAATCCTAATTCATTCACAAAATGTTTAACTTTATTTGAATCCATTAATCATTCTAACATTGCACTAAAAACTATACACAACGCATAACTTAAATTCTGTTAAATTTTCCCATTAATTTCTTTCTTTTAAAGATTCGTATTACAAAGGACGATTTATGGATCAAAACGTACGGGCGTTTGTACCAAAAGCTATCTTCTACTACCTATGAAATACCTATTGGAGTATATAGAACCCAGAAATCAACTTTAGCAGAAACTTCATCGGTAAGTCTGTTTATTAAAATTTTGTTGAAAAAAATAGATTTTGATTAAACAATTTTATTGCTATATTGATTTATGGAATTAGTTTAAAAAGTTGTAAATCAGTTGAAAAGATTTTGTCACTTGCTTATTAGAAAACGGTTATTTAGTTATAGATATTAAATTGAATGAACAACTATTCTCTTCGAAAAGATCATTTAATAGATACTCAACTGGAGAACAAAGTCATAGCTAATAAAATAAGGTTATTTTTCCAAAACAATTGAATTTATTGCACCAAAATTAAAATTCATATAACTTTTAACACAGATTATTTAAAAGTGGTATATATGTTTAGAATGGCACCTAATGATTAATATAGTTTGTTTTGTACAAATTCGATGGTTAGGTTCTCAACTTAAACCTATTCTTCATTGTTATGACCAGTGGAGACTACCCTATTTGTATAAGATATTGTACAGCATTTCTACGATATTGTTTGATATTCTAAATACCGGCCAATGCTTTGAAGATACCGTAACAATTTTCTTAGACATTTTGCACTAATAAGGTACTACCTGCGTTATCTCTAGTGTGAAAAGTGCGTTTATCATATTTTAAGTATTTATTAATGAAAAGCTGATGACATATATCAGTAAACACATGTTGTTTATTATTGACATAAAGCACTGGTTATAAGATGGGAGTTTTCAAACTGAGAAAAAACCTTATACATAGACGTATCAATCCAAATTCAGCAATTACCTTATTTCAAAATTAATTCTCATTGCTCCTATAATCATTGAAAACTGAATTAATAGGACATATACATATTCAAGTAAACGTGTTTCCGATGAATTTTCTAAAAGAATTTCTTTTTTCATATTAAAAAGACACTACTTTGTTTTAGACACTTCTTTTAAAGACACTACTTTTATAGACACCCAAAAATGGCAGTACTTTTAAAGATACTAAAAAAAAGGACACCACTCCTTATACTTTTATCGTCACGGATTACTTTTAGCATCTTGTTTAGCATAAAAATATAGAGGCATTTAAATCAAATAAAACTTTTCAATCGATATTATTTTATATTTTCTCGATAACTCGACCTTTTATTACATATGATTAAAAAACATACATTTTCTCTCTATATTTTTTCTAATCCATTCGATTACTGAGATCTTGTTAATTTTTCTTTCTCTTTAGATGTCTCTGGATTTAATGGACGACGAGGACCAAATTGCCATTCGCACAGACGTTGAAAGACAAGAAATCGGCAACCTGGTTAGAAACAGAATGAAAGATTTATGCCTCCCAACAGAAGACTACGGTAAGGTGCCTTTGATGACTAATGATAATATTAACAAAAGTAAAATAAGTTGCTCTCTGTCTTAATGAATAGGTTATCAACCCATTAGATTAGAAAAATATGATCGAATCAGCATGTGTTGGATCAAGACTATGCAGATTATACACTAATTCCCTCTGGAAGTTAAGATTCAAATCAGTATCATTTTTAAGTTTAAATGCCGTATTCTTAAGCGACTGACAGTGAGATGCGACAATCAATAAATACGAATGAAACATACTCTAGTGCGATTCTATACTCATATATCACATGTTTTTGCGTCATACATTTTTGTGAAAGGCAAGTAATACAGTGATGACCATCAATTAGAGCAAACCATTCTACAATTTTCCATTCATAATCAAAAGGTCTGACTTGATATCAGTGATCAAAACAGACTATTATATACGAAAACACGAACGTACAATCAACAAAACAAAGCAAACACGAACGTACAACCAAAGCATACACGAGAGCAGCACTTGCGGTAAACAAATTTAGCAGCATGATCTAAGACAAAGTTTTGGAGAAGAGAGACTTCGTACGACTATTCATGTTTCTGATCGTCTGTTATTCTTCACTTTACTACTCGCTTGAGCTCAAACTAAATGCTTATTACCTCTTAATTCAATGCTAGTCTCACTGCTGATTCGAATATACGAATGCTCAAACAACTCAATACTGAGTGTTTGTTTCAACAACACAATACAATTCTGGTATTCGAATTCTGAAACTCAATACAATTCTGGTTCCGTTCAACAACACGCAATGCTGTTCTGGTATTTGAATTCTGGAACTCAATACAGTTCTGGTTCGGTTCAAGAACACTCAACACTGTTCAAACAACTCAATACAATTCTGGTTCCGTTCAACAACACTCAACACAGTTCAAACAATTCAATACAGTTTTGGTATTTGAATTCTGGAACTCAATACAGTTCTGGTACAGCTCAAGAACCCTCAACACAGTTTAAACTCAATACAGTTTTAGTTTCCATTAAAGGACAAAGATTTTGAAAAGACTCGTGTAACTCTCATTCTAATGGACCTATCACCAAAATTCCTGCAGATTCTGAATTATTGCCTAGTTTTTTTGCAGCGATTTTGTGACCAAGTTTGTCCGAAATTCAGGAGTCATTCGTCCAAAATCCACTCACTATCCATCAGAATCTAGCTGAACGGATCACATGTAAAGCTGTCTTCCTTTCTTACCATGAAACTAACAGCAATGGGCAGCAACGATTCAAATTTTCAAACTATAAATAATAAATAATAAAATGTCTCTAACTTATAAGATATTAGGGGAAAAGTTTCTGTTTATAAAGGTACAAAATTCTTATTTAAGGGAAATTTTTCGCTTCCAGTCACAGAGAAAGTTTAATCTTTTATATACTTTCTGATACAAAAAATATATATTTCTAAAATTCCAGGGAAAAATAACTTCCACATTGGTCATATGATTTTAACATAAGATAAAGCTTATATGTAGAACACTATAAAAAAAAGAAATGAGATATTTTAAAAGTAAACTAGACTTTGAGGTTTTCAAGTGAACACAAAAGTGTCTGTCAATATTTCCTCACCTTTCACATTCCGTTTGTTCTTTTTAGAATTTTCTTTCTTGTTTTTCGAATAAGAACGTTCTCATTTTTCAGACGATTGTTCCGAGAAGAGGAATAGTTTATCGTTCGTCGTGATCAATCCCAGCTGTGACCTGACACTTGAAGAAGGAGACGTCGTGTAAGTAATGAAATAGAATTGTGATTTTGTTTCAATTGTTTTTAGAACAAGGTTTGCATGTCTTCCAAATGTCGGTAGTAAAAAATTTTATTTTGCATGTTCGATGGGAATAGTTTTCGAAAATATATCTTCCAGACACGCCAAATGTCCAACGAAAAGGTATTTCCATGTGAAAAAAATTCTTAATAACAAACAGCGATGAATGTAGAACTAAAAAATCTAATCAAAAGATTTTACAAATTAAACCAAGATCATTTTTCAAAGAATGGTTCCTAAATAAGAATATTATCTCACAATAAGGAAAATCATACGCTATTATTTCCAAATTAATGAAAAAATCACTTAAAGCAGTATCTAATAAAATTAAAAATGAAATCTACTATCATAAATTTCAAGTTATGTGAGAACCTTATTATTTTTTAAGTTATTATTTGTCTTAATTAATTTGTCATTAAACTGTTTAAACCGGTTTGAAACAATCAAGAGATTTCTCTATTGGTCTTTATCCCTCTCTCTATATATATTAATAATTTAAATTAATAAAGACAATTCGTAAGAAATCAGAGATATAATTAGGAAATCTTGTAACTTTAGTTGGCGGTATAACGTTAAATGTGATAACGTTCTGCATTATTTTCAAATAACCTTATTTTAATTAATTGAAATTATCCCTGGACTAACTATCGATTAAACAAACAATATACTAACTTGTTTGGTTTATTTTTTTAAAATGTTGCTCGAATTAGACAATAAAACTGTGATATGCAAGGAAAAACACTACAACAGCAGTCGATATATAATTCAAAAACTATGCAGTGGAAACCTACTCCAAAATAAAACTACATTAGCTGACGATAGATAATTCGAAAGATATACAGTGAAAGCCGATTCCAGAATAAAACTTCATTAGC
>JAPMOQ010019781.1:758354-800365 GCA_026543055.1 Argiope trifasciata | reverse complement strand
CGAAAGATATACAGTGAAAGCCGATTCCAGAATAAAACTTCATTAGCAGACGATAAATATTTCCAAAGCTATACGGTAAAAGCCGACTCCAAAAAAAAAAAAAAAAAGGATACATAGCCAATTTTTGCCTTCATATTTTGAGGCTTCAAAATTTGTTTCATTCACATTTTATGGCTCCAAAAACTTGAAGAGAAATAAGTCAGTGCCAATCTTTCGTTACCTCCAATTAGACGAAATGTCAAATAAATACATGCTACAAAATGATCAATAATGTTTTTGTTTTATTTCAACCGAAAACGTGTCAAACGTCGTAGTCCACAAAATTTCAATTACAATCCTACAAGATGAAAATAAAATGTTTCTCAGATCAAAACTTCATTCCATGTCTTTATCTGATATCGATTTGGCAAACTCGGGTATCGAATGTTTCGAGAGCTTGCCGACAAAATCGTAACGTTACCTTTAATCCAACCCATGAGTGAGAATAACGAAGAATTCACTTCTTTCGTGCTTGTAAGTTTCATATTTCTAAAGATAGTTTTGTTGGCAATTTTTTTTTTTTCAAATAATTCCATATTTACTAAAACTCTGAAATTCTACTCAGTTATTACGTATATCCAATGATAATATGATCCTTTAAGAAATTAATTATCATTTACATTTTTAAACTCGATTTAGTTTTGATTTCACGAATTTTGGCAGTCAATTTAAATAAAATTGATCGTCAATCATAATAATAAGTCATAATCATAAATTGACTACTCCGATCAGATTAATGCACATGGAAAAAATTGAATGACTGAAACTTAATAACAGCACTGGCAGGAATTATGGTTGAGTCCTAAGGACCATCCCCAGCCACGATATGACCCTTCCCATGGGAAATACATCCTTCATCGATAGATGATAGCCAAATCTCACCATTTCTGTACTCACCATGGTGGCGAGAACCAAACACCATACCGGATGTCTAATTTTTATGAGGTGCCATCTGGTGGGAGTTTAGCAAGTCATAAAATATATAACTGTAGGAAAGAAGCAGAGAAAAACTTAAAAAGTTTTTTAATGTATTAACATGAAAAAAAAATTAATCAAAAATATGCTGAATGAAAAATTCTAAAAAATAATATAATAAGCACTATTAAACAACAATAAATATTTAAGATAAGAAATTCCTGAATGTTCATCACCATTTAATATATATTATGAATTTGATTGAAATATAAATTAGAATTTTTATGGCAGCACATCGGGTTTTTACAATTTTTCGACCTCCATATTTTTAATAAAAAATTACCTTCTGATTTTTAATTCATTAACGAAAGACTTTAATTTTTTTATTATTATTATTTTATGTAAAATATTGCTTGCTCTTCTCGCATGCAATAAATATGGGTTGGGTTAGATGAGCGAGACACATTTTAACAATAAAGGTTTAAGGGCAAATGTTTGACAAGCATTTGGGCATTTAACACGGAGAAAGGAAATTAGGAATATAATTAGGAAGACGGTGATGTCTTCTGTACTCAATAAAACGGATGTTGAAAAGTCTTGCAGCATCACAGTCGGCAACGTTCTGTCATTATCATTATCCCTATCTGGCTAGAGTGGAATAAAAGTAGATCTCGAGATGTCACCACAAGTCCAGATTCGCCAACAAGCTGCCATGTACTGGTTTAAAACTGTGTTATTCAATGCTAGACGCCTTTGGCGACCAGCTGGTTCGCCAAGAGTGATGGGGTCTAAGATTTTCAATTAAATACTTATGTGCCTTGCTCTCTTTATAATTTCTCTGCCAGATATATTTAAACTTCGAAAGTCACGTAACACTGATTTACTAAATTAATGATATAGATGTTGCAAACGATCATAGAAACCTTTCTATTATATTTCTTTTTTAGAAAACATAACATTTAATAGTTATTTAATTTCATCCAATCACGTGGTGAATGTTACATTTTTTTTTTTCGATTTAATTCGCAGTCATAGTTAATTTATTTTTTAATTTGAACTTCTGTCAGTATGATTTCAACAGTTTAATAAAAGCTATTTTTTTCCCTTTGCTCGTTCATTATTTATTTTAGAAAATGTCACATATTATATTTCTTTTATTTTATCCAGTCACGTGCTAAAAGTTGCATTTCTTTAGATTTAATTTGTAATGATAGTTGTTTTTTTTAGTTTGAACTTCCGTCAATAGGATGGCAACACGCAGATAAAACCTAATTTTTCCCCCTTGACGTGCTCGTGCAGATTAAATTTTATTGTTTTGTCCGAAATATATTGTTGTAAAACATGGTTAAAATATTTCTTTAAAAATTCGTTAAAAATAGAAACTTAAGTTATACATTAAAACACTGATACTATTAGAAAGCTAATTTTTTAATCTTTAAATTGATGTAAAAATCATATTTGTGCGATAATATTTTCGGAAGTTATAGCGGAAAATCGTCGAAATTTCACTTAAATTTTAATTAATTCAAATTCTTATTAAAAATTCGAAAAAAGGGCTCCGAGGTGCACATTCCCAAGCTCCAAGGTATATATGTACCAAATTTGGTAGCTGTAGGTCCAATGGTCTGGTCTGTAGAGCACCAACACACACACACAGATTGAGCTTTATTATAAGTATAGATTAATTATTCCTGGATTATAATTTGTCTTTTAGATGACTCAGGCATTTTGAGATCCTCGGTAATACACATTAAGAGATTTTTTTATGAGATTACCAATTTAATTTGTATTTCAGAAAATTTTTAACATGTTCGTGATTTATTTTGTTTCAATCCAACCGGCATCCATGTGTGTATACAATATTATTGAAGGTTTCTGTTTCATTGGTATTTCAATAACAAGTGAATGTATAAAAAATCTACGGTAATTTCATTAATTGTACTTGATATATTAATATTATCATTATACCCTATCATTCGTAGAGTTTATATTTTTTAGAAATTTATTTGTAATAACGAAAATAAAGTTTTAAATCAATCTAATAACCGCTCTCTTTAGATCTGCATTATGTTATTATGCAGATAAGTCACTCGTCCAAATCCACAATATGTTTATAATATTAAGATATGCCATTCACTCTAATCCAACAATGCATTTATATTTTGCAGATACGTCATTCGCCCTAGTCCTATCTGGAGCAAAAAGGTATTCCTCACAAGAGGTTCTATCCGCATCAAATCTCCCAACAAACTCCGCCGACAGGGAGCCAACAAATCGACAGAAGAAAATCTTCCGGGATCAACAGGTGACGAAATCGGCAAAGGTGACGAAGAAGGGAAACAGGGAACAACTGTTTAACGCTCACAAAAAAAAAATAACAGTTTTTACTCCATGAGCTTATACATCCACTAAGAAATTCCATTAAAACAATGCCAAAATACCCAAACTGGATATACTTAAAGGAGTTTATTTGACTATAAACTCGAATACATATGAAGGATTTTGCTAGCCATTTTAAGACAAAATGGTGAAAAGAGGTACCAAAAAAAAAACCATTGCTGTAAATGAACAGTGACGAAGAGAAGCTGGAAGTGATGCCTGGAGCAAAACATGATTCTTTTTTTTCCCCTTGGTTGTTATCAGTGGTTTAGCAAGAGTTGGAATGTCTTTCTTCCATCACATTTCATTTTAAAAAGTGGCATAAGCACACTAATATTTTGTCCCATGGCATCCACAGTCCTTTTTTAAGTACCCACATCTCACAACTGGCAGTGAAGAAAAATAATCGATTCTTCAACATAGACTAATCTTTCATGATATAAACTTTTCTGATGCCTCGTATTTGCTACTATATTCAAAAAATTCCGAAACTTATTTTAATACTGAAAAGTCAATCCAGTTAAAAATCGATCTTCCTTTTACCCTGTGTAATTATATATTTTTCCTCCATCGTTCATAAAAAGATGTGAATGAAAATTTCAAGCATCCTTTTGTTTATTTCCTTTCTTATGCCTTTGTCGTTGCACTTTTTCGGAACTTGGGAATCGTTTACGTTAAGATATTTCATCATCAGAAGGGAAAGGTCACAAGATAGGAAATCAGAGATTATGAAAGGATCAGAACTTAATGATTTGATTAGTAAAGAGATGTGAAGATAAATCTATCAGCTAGTGTTATCGTAATGGAGTATCACAGTTAATTATTAATCTTGGAGTTATCGTTTGAAACCTTTAAACCTCAAAAAACCATGGAATAACTGGATCCGTGAGCTTGTGCGCATGCGATGTATACATTTAAAATGCTCGATACATGTTCTGATTAGTGGTTACATGATACTCTTAGACTTCATTACAAGAAAAGCATTATTACTTTGGTAAAAATCTGAAGAGTTTCGGAATTTTTTGATTATAGTAATGTGTCATTACATGGGAACAAAGCGTCGATAACCTGAAGGACTAATTAGAGAATAAGAAACCGTGAAATATTCCTGATATAAAATAAAATATTGCGCTTTGAGTACAAAATTTTCTCGAATAAATGATTACAGATGTGAACACGATTTACGCTGATTATGGTAAAGTTTTAAAATATTCAGTTCTAACTTTCTTAAATTTTGAATCCACTAACTAATTAACTATTAAATGAAAAAATAAAATAAAATTTCAGTCACTACGTCTTATAAGGTTCTGAACTATTCAAGTTAAACTTTTTTTGTATATCGAAATCATTTTTTTGGCTGTCAAAAGGAGGGAAATCATCAGCATTTTGCGTCTAACGAAATTAGAAGCTGTCTTACGTACATTCATATAATCTCTTTCTTCATGTATAACTGGCCTGTAAATTTTTTCTCGTAAAATTAATAGTTTTCTAGAATAATAATTTTTCTAGAACATATCAATTGATTTTTTTTATTTAAAGAATTTTTTAATTAGTGATTTTTGTTATATATATATATATATATATATATATATAACTATTGTTAGTACACAATTGGTAATATACCACTTCTGATTCTCACTGCCGATGTGTGAAGTGCCACATATACCCCAATGGGAGAAACATTTTAAAAAGTTACCGTTTTCATTTGAAGTTTGTTAAACTTTCAATACCATATTAACCTCTCCCTATAAGAATTAATCAAATAATATTAGAAATAAATTTTTATTAAATTAACTAATACTATAAAAATTAAATCCCGAAAGTTAACATAGAGTTGTTGCATGTACGCAGGGGAGCCAACAGAAGAAAACTTTATAAGTTCATTTTCCAATGTGAACTACTGCCAGTCAATGTTCGCCAAGTTACTAAGACAGGGTTGGTTCAGTCGTCGTATTTGGCGACGCTTGGAGTTTTGGCGATTGGAAATAATTTTTGCTAATTCCCTCATTTTAACGAGTCTGGTTAACACGAATTAGATTCGTGTGCTCAAATCGGGCCAAACGTAAATATCACGAGTCAAACTCGAGAAATGATTTTTGCCAATTACAATCGTGACTTAATTCTTACCCGCACACCATGACAGTCGAGCGCGATTCGTATATCTGTGTCACAACATAATTTTATACTTTAGTTTTTGAAGTTAAAATTTAGCATCCCTTACAAAATGCAAGATATGAAGCATTAACATGCAAGCAATGATATGAACTTCTCCAGTAAGCGTTGTATCCTACAACTTGGACCCAGACTTCGTCGGGATAAATGATACTGAAGAGTTAAATACGGAATATGAAGTCCATATGAGGTAAAGTACAGAGTGTTCCACAAGGTCAATGCTTCATATCTTCTATTATTTAAAGATTCGGATAGAATACCCCAAAATGAGTATTTTGATATGCAACATGTGGGGTCTTCGAATATAGCGCCCTAGTCTAATAAATGTGTGAAGCTTGTGTTATGAAAATTTCAAGAAATAGGGGGAAAAAAGTGAAAATCATTGTTTATTGAGAATTCTCAATACAACAGATTTTCGAAATGTAGAACCGTTCGAATGATATGGCGAAGTCTGAAGTCGTCGAATTTCGCAATTGTTTTCTGCATAACATGTGTTCCAATTTCCTTGATCTCCGTTTCAATATGTGCTCTCAATCGCCCAATGTTGAGAGCTGTGTGATATACGTTGTATCTTTCAGATGTTTCCATACAAAAAAAGTCGAACGGATTAATTTCTGGAAAGTAATATGGCCACTCTATACCATTGCAGGTTTTCGTAAGGAAATCCAACCTGATCAGTCTATAGAGAAAATGAAATTACTTCGATGCCTGACAACATTTTGCATAAACCAATAATCACTTATCTTACCTATCTCGTGCGAGAATGGAATGACGCCATCGTTTAACAAGTCACACCGTTTCTTTTCAAAGGTTGCTTCAAATTTGCATAGTCATCTAGGGTAGTTTACCACTATTTAATGGAATGTATAGAGGTCTCAGAATTAAGGAAAAACCTGAAGATTGTAAATAATGATTTAAGTACAGTACTGATGGTACCAGGTGATCTCAAAACCCTAAAGAATATGATATTAAAGATTGATAGTTACATTCCAACTGTTTGAAAGTGTGCAGATGGGGAGAAAGACAGCTATTTACTACCTAGAAAGAAATGTTAATTTCACCGATCGGTCAATGTAAGGTTGGACAATACTTATTCAGCAGTCGATCACAGCAAATCCTGTCGATACTGCTACGTTCAGTGGTGGCAGGGTGGTCGGCTGTATGCAAGAAGAAGTCACCTAGGGTAGTTTCCATGTTGTGTAATCGTTGTATGCATAGTAATTCGGAATATAGTCTAATTCACATTTAACGTTGTTCGCGTAATTAGACTACGATGCTATATTTGGAGACATCAACTTTACATATCAAAATGTTTGCATTGACGTGTTCCATCCGATTCTGTAAATATTAGATGCTGCATACCTAGTGGGATACCTTGTATAATTTTGTCAAATATGAAACTCAATTGAAATAAAATAATAATTAGTCCATCTTATCGACGCTTTATTGCAATGACTTCATTTAAAATCTTCTACTAACGTTTATATCTATGATCCAAAAAAAGCAAGTAGACAAAATGGACAAACTTTAAAAGTGCTTGAAGACTCTTAAGAACAAATAGCACAATGTACAAGATATACAGAAGAACAAAAAGACTACAACTTATGTAGATTGATATATTCGACTTGTAAGCGACAACACATTTCTTACTCCTTGATGAAGTCGAATATCTGCTGAGATGAAAAAAATGAACAAAAAGTGTAACGCAAATATGTAGATATTTACTAAGGTGAGCTGAACAAATGCTGAATAAGTATTACAGTTTATTTCATATCCAATGTTAGGATACGTACCAAATATCTTCAAAGATCAAAGCGTAAAGTATTTATACACATTTTGTGCCTTTCTGAAATCTATTTAAACCAATAAAAAGAGGGAATAATAAAATCCAAGGATATTAAAAAAAAGAATCTATATCTAAAGACTTTGACAGAAAATAATTTTGGGATCTAACAACAAAAGGTAAACTTACAGATGTGACTATTATTTTGAAGATATGCATGCACAAGAATAATAATTAAAAAAAAATACTGTTAAATATTTTTTGTACAATTGCAGAAATACACAAGAATATTTCTAAGATTTGGGAGCTTTATTCTTAGAGTAAATATCATGCGTGGAAAATAAAAATGTAAATTGTAGCTGAAGAATCTCAATGGAAAGTTCAGATTATAATCTTCCTCTTCAGAATTATTTCATGTTTCAAATAAATGTTTAAGAAATCTGAAAGAAACATTGATAGGACCAGTGTCAAGAATATTTTAAAATGCTCAGTAACAATTTCGAATCTTCGTCTTTTCTAGCCTATAGTAAAATATAAATAATTTTGACTTTTCATATATAAATATACTTATATACACACACATATATATATCTATATTTGGTACCTGCTCTTGTAAATATTCCTTTACATTGTATTATGTAATATGCACTAACTTTCTACGTTTATTATCCAAAATGCACCAAACAAAGTAAAGAGTAATTTTTTTTCTTCTTTTCTATTATATTGAATTATAATAGTGAATACTACATCCCATTTATATTTTGTTATTATCCTTTGTGTAATATAAATGCTTTAAAGTACTGAAAGCATCTGAACTGATAAAATTCTACTTTATAGAAAATTTTCCTTCAATGAATTATCAAAGCACTTTCAATTCCTTCATTCTAGAATCTAACCCTATATGTCATTATTATATTTTTTAAACAAAAATTATGTAAATATAAATGACAGTAATAAATAAATAGTAAATTAATTTTCAACTAAAATTGTTTAAAAAACAAGAGCTGTTTAGCAAAGAAGCTTAAAATAATTCTCAAATTTCCATGAGAATTTTCTTCTAAATGAATAAACAGAACTCTTTGAATTCCTTCACGAATGGATTCACTGAAAAGAATTTTTATTTTCCAACAAAAGATGTAAAAATCCTTCAATGCATAAGTATGAAAATATAGAAATAAAAGTAATATTAAAAAATCATTCTGCAGTTTATAAATGGTTGTGATTTACTAATTATTATTAAATTACTTAAAATTAATTTAGGTGGGAATAGAAATGGAATAATATGTTTGTGTTTTGTGGCACTAGATTCATGCAAATGTGGTAAGCAGTCTCTTTCTCTAAATGATTTTTTTTTCAAAAGAAGAATTCTCTTTATGGATTCTTTATTAAATATAAAAATATATTTTAGTTCTATTGCAATATACTAAAAGATTTTTATGCTGATCAAATGTAATGTTTCAATTCAAGGAAAATGTAAAATACAGAGACTTGAAAGAAATTCAAAGTTTATATATTAGATATTAACAGTAATATGCCTCATTGTGCATTTTAAGAAGCAATTTTATCAATTACTCAGCTTTTACAATATTAATATAAATGCTAAACATACCAATTAAACTAGCAAATTATATAATAGAAAATATTCAACCATCAATTTCCAGATCACTTGTTTCCTGTTTACAATTTTCTTAATTCTTCAGTATATCAATTAATTTTATTTTTGTATGATATTATGAGTCTTAAGATTTTATAAGGTTCTTTGTCAGAACAAAAATATGAAATTTAAATGCGTGACATAAAAATCCAATTTCAGATTATTAAATATAAAAAGATTGAAGACATATTAAATCAAATACAGCATCTTAAATTAACACTGCTATTAAATTTCTTCCATTTCCTTTTCATAATTCTAATAATTCTTTGGAATTCGAAGGATATTTTTAAAAATTCTGATATAATATCCTATTAAGAAAAGGAAATAATGGAAAATGAATGCAAAACATTTACACTATCATATGAAAATATTTTAATTACATAGGGTGAAACTTCCTGATTACGAATATAATTTTAACTTGTAATTTTTAAAAAAATTCTCAATTTTTAACGATCATAATTATTTAGATTAAAAGTCAATTGATTATTTCTACAAAATAAAACCAATCAATTGCCAAAATAAACTTTAATAATTAAAAAAATTTATAGTCATTAATAAATTAATTTATATATAAAAATTGTGTTTAACCAGTTGTTTTGTGCTATTCTTCTCTAGAAATAAACTGAAATCAATATAAAGTTTCTGCCTCCCTACAGGCACAGAAAATGTTGGGTGTCCATTCTAAATTTGGTTGATTACTAATTTCTAAATCGTTAAAGATATAAGTACATACATCCATTTGGAAAAATGCCATAAATGTTGTAAAGTATTGTTTAAATCATTAAACATACTCAAGAAAAAAAACTGAAAAATTTTCAGTTCTTTTAGTCATTTTAAATTAAATATTTTTATACATTAATATTTTAAGTAAAAAAATCAAAAACTAGTTCCACACTTTTACAACCAAAATTGATCAATTATAAAGCTTTGAATTTCATTATTTTAGATTTTTTTAAAAGAAATGTCACCTAAATAAAAAAATTTTTTTTATTGATCTTCATAACTCAGTTTCAATAGCATAATAAAACTTCTTTTGTTATAAATACTAATGTGTCAGAATATTTTATTAAGAATGATTTATACAACTGGAAGACTAAAAATTTTGTCCTCAAAATGACTCTCGGCAATATGAAATAAAATACTTTGTTTATATTTAAAGAATATTTTATGTTTGAAAATATATATCTATATCTAACAATTTAAAAATTACCATTTAGATTAGAATGGACAGTATATGTTTAAAGAATGCGTAAAAAATAATGTTGATATTAAAAGACATATTGTAAAAAATTATAAAATAATAAACTAAATTTAAAAAATCCTAGTGATATAATGGTGATAAATATCTTAATTTCATATCAAATATTAAAAATGGAAAATTCATATCAGTGTGCCCCTTGTTAAAGAACATGGCTTAAAAAATTATTATAAGTTAAAAATATCTTTTGTGCCAAGATATAAAATATATGTATATCATTACAAATATATATATATATATTAACAGCCTGTTAAAATAGGTATAACATACTATTACATTTTAAAATCAAAAAACTTTAAGAAGCTTTCTGCAATATTGTAATTTAAGAATTATATATATATTTCTATATTGAACAATTAAATTATTACAAATAGGTTTAGATACACAAATTATAGGTCAATTTAATTCAAAATGTAAATACATGAAAAAAATTCTTGTGTACAAAATAATTAATTTTTATTTCAAAATTAATTCTATTTTTAAAAAATATAAATAATAAAATATATTTATTCTTTAATATTGCATATGTTAATCCAACATTTGTTTCCAAAACAGTCCTAAATTTGAAGAAAAATTAATATATTTAATACATTCCATGGTCCTTTTAAGAGTACGATAGATTTAAGATTTAGAATAAACAAACATTATTAGATTGTCCTAATCGCCACACAAAGTTAGAAAAGTAGATTCTTTGTTAATAAATTAAAATTGTTATATAAGCAGACCATATTCATAATCACACATGTGGCACCTAAATTACTCATTTTCAACTTGAATATCAGATGCTTATGTAATACAATAACTCTTTACTTATATATGTCTCTATGTACATATTTTTTCAGTATTTTTCTTCACTTGTTTGATGATTATGTGTAAAATCATTATTCAGTGTAAACAATCCATCAATATGTAATATATTCTATCCTTTCAAATGTTGACTGTGATGAAGCCGCCTTTCCTGAATAATAAATTTTTCTATTTCCAATGAGTTAATTTTTCATTTATTTCTATATATTTTTGACAATTTCATGATTAGAAATAATACTTTGTATTTTTACCACTTTAAGGAATAGAAATAATACTTAATGCTCTAAAAATGAATTAAATAGAAAAGGTGGAATAGGATCAGATAATAAGAGAATATTTTAGAATGAAGTTAATATGGGCTAAATTGAGTTCAAAATTAAGAAAATAATTAAGTTTATACTAGATTTTAAAATATCATTACACACACATACATAAAAACCTTTTCTTCAATATCAAGCAATATAAATTTTTTTAAAGAAATTTATTCTCCTGTAAATTTTTTGCTTATTTTAAATACCATCATTCAATAAATATATATGTATATATATTTGCCAGATAGAATAATTATTATTAACTTGAAAAATGACCCTGCTCTTACTTTGAAAAAATACTTTATAAATTTTAGGCAACTATGCATTAATTACATGACATTGGTGAACATAATCAATTGACAAACATGGCATATTAGGCTATTAATTAAGTAATTTGATAATAGTTTTGCAAAATAAAAATGAAACTTTCACGAATAAAACCAATTTCAATTGATATTAAACACTGAAATAATTATTAACAAAAATGATTAATTGATTACAAGGATTGCATTCGATAATAATCATTTTCTATAGCAATCATTTTCTAATGAAGTTCCAATTCTTTTAAATAAGCTGACATTTATTAATTCTATAAAGAGAAATTTCAAAATTATCAGAAAACTTAAAATTTTGTATAAAATTTTATTTTCATCTTATAAAAATGTATGCTGTACATATAAAATGGCATTTCGTGAATGTTGTTTTAACAATATTTATGTACATGCAATAATTTAAAAATTAACTTCTAATTAAGAATCAGTTTGTGATTGTGTAATTTCTGGCCTCAAAGCAGCTAATGTTATCAATACAGCTTCCTACAAATGAAAGGAAAGAGTTGTAATATGTAACAGGAGAAAAAACAGAAGTTAATTTTCAAAATGCAATACATAAGTTCAAGAATACCAAATATTGCAATACTGCTTTTAAAATGTTAATAATGCATTCTTAATGTTTTAAAAGTTTTTACTTACAAAACAATGCTGTTTTTAATGAATCATAATGAGCATTAAATATTAATGAAAAATTTGAATACAATTAGGTGAGAAATGTTATAACATCTTGCATATAAATATGTATAAGTTTTATTGTTAAACATTCATATTTATTCATTAATGTTATACAAAAATACAAATAGAAATTAAAGTAATTTATAACTTTACATAGATAAAAAAAATAAACCATCAGAAATCGGAGAATTTATTAATGTTTTAGTACCATGTTATTTATAGGTTGACTAACTTTATAATTAGGTATAATATTTGTCAAATGGTATACATGATGTAAAATCAATCGCAAGACTCAACATGGTAGATATTTTGATCTATCGCTACTTCTTGAGTAAAAGATGCTTACTAAGGAAAAAAAAAATTCAAAGATGTAATAAATTTTGGAGTATATTCTTGTATTAAAATCATTCTTACAATATTTTGAAATCAAGTAAAATTTGGTGATCACAATTTTTCTCAAAATTAAGAAATTTTTAAAAAATATTTATTTTTATATTACATTTTGCAATACTTTTCCTAGTATTGATTTAAATTCAAGCATGACACAATGAATTAAAAAATATTTTTATGCACATATTGTAACAATTGTATAATTAAGAGGAAATTTTAGAAATTTTTAAGTTTACTTTAACCCTTTCAGGGGCACTATGCCAAAAATGATTTTTTTTTCGAAACAATTATTTAAATCTGATTATATCCTATTACTGACATGTAATTTACAGTTAAAAAAAATTAAGGTCCTTAGGGTGCTGGGGGGTAGGTGACATACTGGGTATGTCACCGCGCATCTAGAACATGTTTTGGAGCGAATTCACAAATATGCAACTCGTAATTAGAAGGTATTTTTATGAGATGAAAGCAGTTTTAGGGATTCATGACGCTTTTTAACATGAATGATGCAAAAAAATGAGCTTTTTGAATTCGAAAATAAAGTTTATCGGAATAAAATGAAGACAAATTACATCATATGAAAACATGCTTCCATCTTGAATTTTTTGTGAGGAAACAGAATACTTTCTAAGACTCGTGCTGCCGTCTATTGGCAAGATAAAGACTTAAAAAACGTTAGGAAATTTTATGTAGTTATTTCAATGCGATTTTCTAGTTTTAAAAAAATTGTAAAAAGGTGACATATGGAGTATGTCACCGCCCCTGAAAGGGTTAATCCATCCCAAGTAGGTGTAATTTATTTATAAGAGGCACATTCACCCATAGCAGAAAAAACATAAAAAGAGAGAAAATAGTTTTTCTGTTTCTTATATGCTTTTAAGATTCTGATAGGGATTTCTTCCATGTGATGATTCTGATAAGGGAAACATAGGGATCTTTTAAAAGAATGTGCTTGTTGGACATTTTTCTCCTTCATAAGGAGCATGTGAAAGTACAAATGTAAACAAAAATGTTTACATTTGTACTTTCAAAGTACATTTGTACATACAAAGTTTCAGTTGAATTAATTAAGTAGAAAATATTGAATGAGATCAGGAAATAAGAAAATATTTTAGAATGAAATTGATATGAGCTAAATTAAAACTTCAGAAATTAATTATTTGAATTAGATTTTAAAATATCATTTTAGATTGACATTTTTAAACAAACAACTGCTTTAAAATATTTTGGAAAGTTAATTACCTCTGTTCTTATAGTTCTTGAGCCTTGTGATGGACATGTATTGAGATAATAATTGAATAACTCGCTTGGATCACTAGCTTCTATAGTTTCATCACCTTCTAAGCAACTTTCTAAACCTTTCAGTCCACCAAACACAATCAAAAGATGTCTGGAAAAAAAAATGCAACAGCATTCAATTCTTTATGTCTATTTTACAATAGAAATATTGTTTTAACTAAATCAAAACCAATACTATTTTAACAACAATAATTTTGTTATTGATTAGCCACATTTGATGGCATTTAAAATGTGTGATTTATGAAATACTATTAATTCACGTTTACCAAAAATGGTCTTTTTAATTAAAATAACTAAGATGAGCAGTACAATGATACTAAGATTGAAATTAGTTTATCATATAAGAAATATTTTCAATAATGCTTAAATTGCTTTCTACACCTCATGTAGAAAGTAATTTAAGCATTAGTAGTAGCTTGTATTTATACCTTCCAAAGTTATGATGATATATGATTTTTAAAAAACATATTTTTTAGAAAATATTGAACCAATAAAAATATTCTCCAGTAAAATATTCATTAATTAAAATTGTTTGAAACAAATGTTTTTGATAACTCAACAACAAGCTAAAATCATAACTGTTAATAGACACTTTGCAACATTTATTGTCAAAGCAATTGAGTATAAATAAATGAAGAATTTTATACTATCCATTTATGAATAACATCACAACCAATAGAAAACAAAATAATAATATAAAAAACTAAGGCTAATAATAAAATAGATTATTCCATAAAAGATCTTACATAGGAAATTTATATCAAAATATTTTTATTTTGAGGATAAAATTACATATCTTGGTCCGAGTTAAAAGAATACAAACAAACATATGCAAGAGCTCACAGAATTAAGAGAAATATAACTTAAAAATTTATCAAATTC
Source organism: Argiope trifasciata (assembly GCA_026543055.1). Lineage (NCBI taxonomy): Eukaryota > Metazoa > Arthropoda > Arachnida > Araneae > Araneidae > Argiope > Argiope trifasciata. Next base: position 785,469 of record JAPMOQ010019781.1, on the reverse strand, counting down.
TATATAAGGCACTAGCAATTTTATTTTTTTGAACAAATGATTTATCACCATATTATATACTGTTAAATATTAGTAATTAATGTGTTGAAGCTATATTTTGTAAATGAAAGGCAAAGTGCTCTTTATAATAAAGCAATTTCAATCCTCTTTTATCAAAATAAACCAATAATTATCAATAACAAATTGTGACCTATTTCATATTGTGAAAACCTTTTTCTTTCAAGTAACAGCAGAACATTAGTTTAAAATTTTTTTTAAATGATGACAAAACTGTTTGAAAATAATATTTAAATAAACTATCCATTACATAATAAACTTCAAGCACCTTCCCAAAACTATCCATTCATTTAGTATTAAAATAATTTAATAGTATTTATATCTTTAAAAGCCTCTTTTAGAATTTAAGCTTTAAATATACTTTTTATGAATTGAAAAAAAAATGAATTTTGCATGCAATACTATACATTTAATACATAAATAAGCATCACTTACTTAAATTTAGGAATTTTCACAGTATCTATATTTTTGCCTTTGTCAGAAGTACCTATAGTCAGATCATATCCTCCTTTATAAGGAGATTCTGAAAAAACAGCATTCAATCCTTTAGCTAATCGCACATTGTATCCCCAATAAATATTATCCAGTTTAGTAGGGACTGATGGAGATACTGCCTTCCCTTTAAAATGTTTTTTAGCTATAGAAGTTAAAGAAAAAATTTATATTAATAAATTTTACATTGCAACCAATATTTTAAATAAAGAGTACCGAGAAAAATGAACAGTGCAACACAAGCTAATAAGATATGCATCCCGATTTCTCTACATTAAAAATATTTGGCATATCAGCAAAATGCAATTTCAAATACAAGTGAATTATATTGTGTACAATAAAACAAATTTAGAATGAATCTTATTTGATTCCATAGGTTTTCATACATTTAAAACATAAAAACAGGTACAATAAACTGGACTATCTTACTACATTTTTTAAAAAATCATTGTAAATTATAAAATGTTTTTTTGCAAATGGACAAAAATTTACTTTGCCTTGACATTAGACTTTCATAAAATTTAGAAACTGTCCATACTGAATTAATAGATGTTGTTAATTTATCACAAATTAATATATTATGTTACTTAGTTCATTAGTTAATCATTTACTGCAGTTAATTAAAATATAATAAATATTAAACAACAGAAAATACATATAGATATATCCTTCATAAAAAGCACTTTAAAGAGAAAAAAAAAGAAAAAAAAAACGATGCTCTTAAATAGTAATCAGGAAATAACATGAGGTCATATGCAGAACTGTCCTGCATCTCGGGTATCAGTCTGCTAAGGAATTGTTTAAACAAAACTATCATTTTTGAATAAAAGAAAAATAAATAAGTAATAAAAAAGATTGGATAGCATTATTAAAAATGATTGAAAGGGATTTGAGAAAATGCTTATAGAGCCTAGCCATAATCGATTGTATTATGTCTCTGGCCAAGATTATGGTGTTACAAATGGGCAGAAACAATAATAAGCTGTCAAAAGAACATAGAACAACTATAAAATTATGAAAAATTATGAATGATTTTATGAAGCAAAAAGCCAAGAAAGAGATTTCATAGAGATAGAATGAAATAAAGGCTTAGTTAAAATAAAAACTGTTCAATGAAATGCAGAAATCCTGAAGAGACGGGAAATTTTAGCATGATATGATGAGAAGCATCATCCTTATAACGCAGTAGTGCTGTGCACTATAAATTCCATGAGTCATTTTCACCAACATTTGAAATATAGCCAAGTTTGAGTTTGAGTTTGAAATTTATTGCACAAAAGGCCAGCTTTGGCCTCACTGTGCCAAACATATGGTAAAAAATATATTGCAAATCTTAAAAATAGAATGCAATATGTAAATAATTTGCTACACTATAAATATCAGTTATGAAAGTTGTAAAAATTAAAAGTACTCAGTTTAAAAGAGTTAGACTGTATCAGGTGTAAAAAACCACTTTTTATAAAAAATTTTTAAATGTTTAGGTGAGGATGTTCTCCTACCATGTCACGAATGTTTAAATTTGAAGATCCGAAACAATGTAATCTATGGTGATTGAAAACCGGGCATTCTATCAAAATATGAATGACGGTAAAATCGACCTGGCAGGTTGAACAAATTGTTTTCAGATAACTTTTTGTAAAGATAAATAAATAAACTTGCATTATAAATGATTACATTATTGCAACTTTTTTTTTTCTGGAATGGAACATTATCATGCTTTAAATTGATAACTATAGGAAAAAAATTATTTAGCTTAACAAATGTCTTGCATTATGAGTTAAATTAGGAAACTTATTATCATTAAGTGAGGTTCTGCAGCACAATTTTTTTTAAAAAGTCTTACATGATTGCTCTTCATCCAGTTTCACAGTTACCCTGACATTTGGTTCTAAGATTTTGTCAATAATAGCCGTCTGAAAACACAAAAACACATAGTATTTGAATCAAAATATCAATAAAAATCTTGAGAAATTAAAGGTAAACTTAAGATGTGGAATTCCTATTGTTGAAAAACTTTATTTTTAATTTCTGAAATAAATTAGGCACCATAATTAAACATTAGTTTTAAATTTCATACTTAATTTTACATCATAAAAATTTTTAAAAACAAAATATAAAATTAGAATTGATATTTTTAAAAAATAAAGTAGGTGATTTTTTTTCCTACAATATTGTCAGATTAATTGAACCAATTATTGTAGAAAACCTCCTCTTAAGCTCTTTCACCTAATAAAAACACAAACAGAAATATTAAACTCAAAAAATAAAATATGTGACATTACATTTTTTCATCATTTAATATATATCTAAAGATTTTGATAGACTTTCAATAATAAACACTTATAAAGGAATTTAAATTAATTATTCCTTTTTTTTTACTTTTTTAAAATTAAATTTTTATAAATAATTGAATGCGTAATAAACTCCTTTTTATAAAGCAACTATATTAATCAGGATAAATGTAAATCTAAACAATAAAATAATCAATATGACATAACAAAGAAGGAACTATAACATTCTATAACTAGATAACTAAAATGTATATAAATGAACACAGAAAAAATTTTACACAAATTTCTTAGTAATTTCCAACTATTCTTTCATGATATGCTAATAGATAAGAGTATACAGAGATATTATGAGATTTTGAGAAAGATGAAACAGACAAAAAATTCATAGCTAACTAAGAAACTTCTAATATTTCATATTCTTGGTATGAATTAACTAATAACTGAAATCAAACAACTATTTAATCAGTATTTCAGTTTAAAAAACAAAACTGTATATCAATTTTTATAGTTCAATAAACCTCTTTCCTCAAAACCTTAATTATTTTGAGCTATTTATTACTATTATTTGGATTATTTATTTCCAGTTCTAGAGCTAAATGCATCTAATTTGGTGTTGATTTATATTATTAAATCATGATCATATGTTGGTGACATTTTCTACTTTCAAAGATTCCACATCACAACTATAAAAACATTTAGTTTTGATAATTTAGGTAAGTACATAATGGATCTTTGATGAAACTGAGACTTTAACCCATCATAGCAGTTTTTAAAAATAAACTTTAAGCATTAAAGCATATTACTTCAATTATCTTTGAAAAATTGCATTATAAAAAAGTTAAATAAAACTAAGCAAAAAAAATCCTCCTGTTTAAGATTAAGGTGCATTTAAAGTATTAATACATAATTACTATTTATTTCAAAATAACTACTTCATTCCTAATAGAAAAGAATTTGATGTGATATATTCAAAAATCAGATTCTAAATGAAAAATAATCAATGAAATTCTTACCTTCTTTAAACCAATGTAAACAAAGGAGCCTTTTCCATCTCTCACAGGTTTGTTTAAAACAATTCCTTCTCTATATTTACATTCATCTTCTACTCTTAAATGGTGAGGCAAATCTAAAGGATTCAGAAGTCCTAAAAAAATTTTTAAATATATCAGTTCATTTAAAGTATTAGACACTTATAGTACATAATTATACAAGTTTAATGTACAAGGGACCGATTATTTTCATTTAAGAGAAATAAGTTGTTAAAATGAATAAATGCACTTTTTAATTTAGCAAAAAGTCTTCATAATCAGAAGATATTTTATCTATTAAATTTTAAGAAATATATAAATAAATTTGAACTATTTGCTCTTGAGTAATAAGAATGAAAAAGCTAATATAGCTATTTGAGGATTTAGTAACCTTAAAGTTTTAAAAAGAAAACAATGTTTTATAAAATTATAGTTCATATGAATTAAATTATAAATAATAAATAACTATTCATTAATTAATAATTAATTCAGCTATAATTTAATTAATGAAAATTATAATTAATGTATAACAAGGTCATTGATTTATAATAAATGAAATATATTCAATAAATAATTAAGCAGAAATGTAAAAGCATATTACAAGATTATTTTTATAAATTATTTTAATGCTAGAATATATACATATAATAAAATTCTTAAACTGAGATGCTAATATAATAAATAATATTATTATTAAAATAAGGAACAGCAACATAAAGTAACTGGCAACGAAGGATTTTAACATTTAACAAATGAAAAGAAGCAAAATAAAACAAAAAAATATCTATAAAATGAAAAGAGTAATAATTATCTATTAATGTAAATCTTATTTCAAAGCTCCAAGTTTTATAAAATTATTTAATTAAAAAAGGAATTCTTTAAAAATGACTTTCAATGAAATTTTACTGGTTCAGTGCTTTTCAAATTAACTGAGACAAGCCACAATTTTCATAAAATTCATCTTTTCGTTGGGATTTCTTTCTTGAAACCAGATTCCATTGCATTTATTGTGAAAAGAGATTGACTTTGATTCGTCTAAATTTGTTTAATCATGAAAGTACCTATCTTAAATATAATATTTTCCTATCAGTTGCATCTCAGCAGCTACTGGAAGCAGGCATGAGTAGCTTGGTTTTGAAGTGTATGAAAAAATTACACATCAATCCTAGGAAATGCACTAGAATTGTTCACCTTAGTTAGAATAATTTTGCAATGTGGGAAAAATTGCTGCAATAATAGGAGTTTGGAAAATTCAATTTCCTCAGATTATTTACTTATTTATTTTATTTTTTGCAAAAGGAAATGCAAATGTACATAAAATGTGAGATAACACCCAGACCAATTTCTAGTATAAAATGGCAGGATTTATTATTGTAAAATAGCACAGATCCTAAGAGAGAATTATTGGCTAATGATGAGGGTGTTGATTTATCAACAGAACGATAAAATTGTGTTGAAACAGTGAGATGAGAAAGCACACCAGTTCTAAAAAATTTCTTAATACTAGCAGAAAAGAGGAAATACTAGTAATGGGGTAGAAAATATTAGTCAAGGACAGCATGAGGACTGGTATAAGATTGCATTCAAAGACAAAGCAAAAGTTAAAATCAATATTTGTCAGGTGAAATGCAAAAGAACCTACTATGAAACAATATTTTATTCAACAGTTAAATACTCTAAAAAATAGATGTTTTAAGAGTAGTTTACATCTTGAGATATACTTTATCATACTAAATTAACTGAGAGAATGATGAATTTTAAAAAATATAATTTGATACTGAAGACAATAAAAATGTTTGTAAATGTTGATGGATATATATATGCACACACACACACACAATTCTTGTTTTACTTGTTGCATGCTCCATTTATTCCTAATATAATTTTATCATAGATATTCCTTTATTTTCGGATAAACTATGAAAAATTCAAAATCATTCCATAAAAATGCATATGAGGTACATAAAATGTATATAAGGTATTCTTTATAAGTGTTTAAACAAGGCAACTTAAACTAAAATTCGGAAGGAAAGGAATATAATATATATTTAATTGATATATATAATATAATATATAATATACAGTCGAATCCGGTTAATTGGACCAGCCACTTATTTGGACCGAATCTCATAGAACCGAAACAAATCCTATGTACATAAGCCTAATATTATTCGCTTATTTGAACCGAAATTCCGCTTAAACGGACCAAAGAACGTGGCAGGGATGATGAAAAAGAAGCCACAAGTCGCCTGTGTACAGCAGGAAGTCCGAAAGGGAAAAGAACCAGTGAGAGGTGAGCAAGCCCCTTGTTTCTTAGAACGGGCAGCTCGGTAGTAAGTTATTCAAACGTTGACTTGAATTTGATAAAAACTTTTTTGTTGTTGTCCTTCACATGCTGAGTATCATGTAGACCGTTTCGAAGAATTTGTTTGTAAATTTATTTTTCAATGAATAAAGTTCATAAGCAACAATAGTTCTTGTTTGTATGTTTGCCATACGCGTGTACCTCACAATAAAGGTCATAATGACATTTTAATATATTACGTATAGCACGTCTCGTCTTGTAACATAGGGCATGTTCGTGTAATCGGACTAGCCGGTTATTATGACCAAAATGATCGCGTCCCAATGTGGTCCGATTAACCGGAATCGGCTGTATATATAATATATTTAATTGAACAGAATATCACAAATATCAGAATAATTTATTTACCTGCATATTCTAAATCTTTTTGAATTGGAAAATAATATTTCCGTAGATACTGAGGACATTCTAAAAACTGTAATATCTTAACCAACTGTACACAGCCATGATGTTTTTTACTTAATTTTAACTTTAGCTCTTCATCATTCACGCTAAAAAAGAAAAGGAAAATTAATTTTTTTTTAAATAATGAAATTATATTCCATAGAAAATGAATTCCATTTATTACACATAAAATATTATCATGCTAATCACACAAACTTTTTAACAAAAAGTTTTTATTAATATTAGAATGAAAAATCTTACTTTTCAAGATCGGTTTCACTAAACACTACAACTTCATTTACTCTAAATACAGCAGCAGCACGAGCAATCTGCAAAGAAATAAAATTTGTAGTAGCACATATTATAATTTTTTTCAGAATTTCCACAGTTAATCATAATCTAACTTCAAGAAAAATATTAATCATTGTCTTTTAATGTACAAAAACAAAAAATGATCCAAAACAAAACAGTTTCTGTTCTTTTTTTAAGAAGCACAGTTGTGGGAAATGTGATACAACAATGATTTTTTTTTAATTTAATAAAGAACCTAAAATAAAAAATAATATAAAGCATTATTACAATTACAGAATCAATAAATAAATATAGTGAATAAGTCTAAAAATCTCGTCATGTCTTCAGTAAAATCCAAAAAGTGACAAAGATACTTCCCATTGGAAATCAAAATTTTCTCATTTATACTAATTATTTAGTTAATATTAAAACTTTTTAAATGGTACTCACTTACCATAAAAAATATGTACAGATTATTTGTTTAAATACCAAGAAAAAAAAACCATCCCATAAATTTTTAAATCATACTCAGTTTTAAGAACCACAATTTCTAGAACATTGCTTTGCTTCTTGCTGATTCTTTCATCCATACAATAATTTGATCATCAATTCATTATATATTTTGATGCACCCAAATTATTTTTTAAATATTTTTACTGGTTTCAAAATTGCAATTAAAAAAATATACTTTTTTATATTCTCTTGATTTGCATTCTCCTTTTATAATTTATTACATTTACAAACTTTTGAAAACTATGCCACGTACTAGAGTAAAATAATAGCCCTAAATGAAATCTCTGAATCTTCAAATTCAATCAAATTTGCCTCGTCAAAAACTGAAAATTTTAAAATAAAATTTGTAATAATACACAGAAAATGTGACATATAAACATTTCATATTAAACAGTTAAAGAAATCAGTAACATAAAGCCATGTATGAACAGAAAAAAAATGTTTAATAATTTTATTTTATCATGTATTCAATTTTCATATTTATTTCTCATATGTATTTCTGTTATAAGCATTTCTCAAATGCATTTGCATCTCACATATTCATTTAGTTTCTCATATCTTTATGCAATATACAGAGAGAAAGCATTGCAATTATTAAGAAAATTCAAACTCATAACTTTGACTAATCGCCATGTTTTTAATCTCCACCCCAACCCCAAAAGAAATTGGAATTATATTTGTCTATCATTCCGAGAACATAACTCAAAAGCTAAATAGATTAAGTTTAGCATGTAGTCTTTACAACATTGTTAATTCCTATTAAATTTTTCATGAAAATCCACTCACAAGAAATCTGAGTTCAAATGAATGTGATAACGAAAAAATTTAATAAGTTAGATAGATAAAATTTGATACACAGGTTTAGGATTGAAAACATAGATCTGTATCAAATTTTAAAATTATTCATTAAAGAGATCCTCTGTCTATATGTACTTTTACACACATGTAAAGACAATAACTAAAAACAAATCAATTACTTGCATTAATTGAAATTTGATATACAATATCAACATCTAAATTTCATTAAATCCTTAATTACATTTGCAAGAGGTTTGACTGTCTTCATCTATACTTTCACAAGCATGTAAACATGGTAACTTAAAAATACAATAACTTAAATAAATGGAATTTGATATGCAATCATGTTAGTTAAAATGAATTTATGTGAATTTTAACTGCTAAAAAAATCCTCAAAAATGTATATTGGATTTTTGTTTCTATAATATGAAGCATAAAACTCTCATGTGCAGATTTTTTTAAATAAAAATGTGAGCACTCTTCGATATTAACAGACTTGCTGAAGAAATGCAATTTTAAATCAAATAGACAGGAATAGCTTCTTTATTTGAAAATATAAAAAAAAATTCTGGTAGACCATTCCTATTGGTTTTATTTTATTTTAGTCTAAATTAGAAATATATTATTAGTTTTTATTTTTTTACATTCAATTTTAATTTCATTGTTTTTAGGAAGCTAAGGAGCAATAAATTTTTATTATTATTCTGAAAAAAGTAAGATAAGCATATCAAATCAATTTTACAACTCATCAATTTTTCAATTAATTTATTATATAATTTTATATAAAATATAAATGAAGAATTAAAATATTTATTGTTTTAAAATACTTTGAACACATAATCTTATTTTCGACCCTCTAGATCAGAGGTGTCCAAACTACGGCCCGCGGGCCAAACCCGGCCCGCCAAGTGATTTTATCCGGCCCGCAGAGGGTTTTAAAACATAATGATGTTTTTGCCCAAACCTTTTCATTTTCATAAAGGTATATCGAAAAACTAAGTGGCCAACAAAACGGAGTTGTTGTACTTGACCAAACACAAATGTCTATCGTGCTGTTAAGTTATAAGACTAAATAAAAAAATATATTTCGGCAACTCAAACATAAAAGAAATTTTATACGCATGTGAATTTTGACGATAAGCAGTCTTATTGACTGAATGTAATTTTACGCATTTTCCGTGCTGCGACGAATTTAATAAAAGAACTGAAGAACAATTTCCAATTGCATTTGCAGTAAAGATCATCGCCGATTTAAAAGAAAAATTTCAAAAGCGATTTTCTGATTTGGACATGAATTCAAAAGAAATTCGGGTGTTCCAAAATCCATTTGATTGCAACGTTGCTGAAATTTCAAGTCAGCTTCAAATAGAAATTATTGATCTTCAAGCAAACGAACAAATCAAGGACAAATACAAGGAAGGAAACTTAATAGATTTTTATAAATATTTGGATGCAAAAGAGTTTCCAAATTTGAAGAAATTTGCTCGTAAATTCATTTCAATGTTTGGACTACTTACGTGTGCGAACAAACTTTTTCTCGAATGAAGTATCTGAAATCAAAATATAGAGTAAATTTATCTGATGATCATTTGCAGTCATTGCTTATGATTGGTGTAACAAATTTTGATCCCAACTATAAGGACATTCTTCAACAACAACAACAACAAAACAGTTTCATCATTCGCATTAGAAGTTGCATGAAAATATTTCAATTTATATAAAATAATTATATAATTATACTTTGATTGTTTAGTATTTTGTATTTTCAAGTTCCAATAAAATAGTATTAATTAATAGTATTTAATGCTACTTTACTCATAATGATATTTTTCAATTTGTATATACATGTGGCCCGTATAATATGGATCTAATTTCAATCTGGCCCGTGCCGCGAAAAGTTTGGACACCTCTGCTCTAGATCATTATATTGTTCATTTAAATAGTTGATACAGTATAACCATATAATAAAATGTTTTTTTTTTATCTTCTTTTGTATTAAGCAAATATGATGTACAATAGCAATCAAGATGTGTTTTACAAGAGAAGCTAAAAAATTTGTAACTTGATCTAATTTCTATAATGGTCTTCATTTAATGAAGCTGTTTTAAGAAATTGAAACAATAAAGCTTAATTACAAATACAGTATAAATTGAATACAATTATGATTTAAAAATATATAGCAGTGATTTTCAATGCACTAATTTTCAGGTGTTATCATATGAGCAAACATGATTAATGATTTGGTTTTTAATATTTACCACTATGTTTATAATTTTTTTAATGAAAGTACTTACTTGTCCAGCTAAGTATGTTTTTAATTCTGGAGATTGGGCATTATCCAGAATTGAGCCAGGCACAGCAATACTAATAGTATAATCTTGTAGCTTCCGTAATTTCTCAGCAGATTCATCTTGTTTCTGTTTATCATTCTGAATAGCTTTCTCTTTCTCAATTTTTTTAAAAATTTTTTCTTGTTTCCATTTCTTATGTTCTTCTTTACCTATAATGAGAACACAAAAATGTCTTACAGATATAAGGAATAATAAATTCAATACAGCAAAACCAAGTTTGTCAATTATACATTTATCAAAAAAAATTTTCCCTCATACTGCTTACTCAACTTAATAAATCAAATAAATGTGAAGAAGGGGAGAAAATTATTCAAAATATGATAATAAATTTTTTCAAATGCATATACACAATAATACTTTTTCTTTCAATGTTTTGATCTTGAACTAGAACTCAGCTCTTACTATTTTAGTTCACCATTTTTTTTTTTTTTTCTACACTCAAAAAAAGTTTATTACATTTACTTCATTTTTTAAAAAAATCTGTACAAGACAAATAGCAGAAACTACAAATATGTAATTAACAGGCATAACTATGCAAAATTAATTAATTTTTTGAATAAATAAATTTAAAATAATGAAATTTCAGACACACATATCCAATATATATGTTAATCTGTTTAAATGCAACAAAATAAATAGCATTAAAATTCTTACAGAAAAGCAAGTGAAATGAAAAAGTAGCCAAAATATAGTATTTAATATTTCTAGAATAATTTAATTAATAGAATCAAACTATCATTGCTGGGCAACCTATCAGTGTCCATTGAGATATGGGAATTTAAAAACCTTAATAGTGAAGTAATGACTCTTTTTTTTGAAGAATATCCCAGATACCAACAAATTCCAAAGTTGTTCTATTTGACAAATTCTCTCTTTCATCCAGAAATTACAGATAAGTTGTAATTTGTACAGCCTAACAATATATAATATACAACAACAACAAAAATAACTGCCTGTAGTCTTACATAAATTTAATATTATCATTATGAAGCTGCCTAATCTCAGTACTTGTATTCAGTGACATATAACTACTTGATAAGATTATTTCCTACATAATGAATTCATTCTTACACAAGCAAATATTTCGTCTTCTAATAAAAATAAAATTGCATATATTAAACCTTTTTAATTTATAAATTCATAGAAAAAACAAGGGCCTGACTTATAAATGAGTAAAAAATTGGTCAAATATTGAGACATCTAATATCAAAATTACTAATTTACAACAGTCAAGTACTCTTTTACAGTGCTGTGAAAAGAAAGAATAATTTTTGTGGCAGAGTGTAATGACAATTCACTTATATTTACAATTTAGCTACTCATCTAGAACAATAAAAATAACTCAACAAAATTCTATAGTGATTATTTCTTACACCAGGAATTCCAAAATTTTTCAATATCAAAACAAACTTTTGGGAAATGAATCTACAATGACTTATTTCATACTTCACTAATTGAATTTTTTTCAAAAATAAACAACACATAGAAAGAGGTTTTATGGATTGAAGAGGAACTTTAGTAAAAAATAATTTATTATTAAATATAATTTCATAAAAATATTTTCTAATGTTTAACCATATGATGATTTCACATGCATATCACATTTTTCTGAATTGTAAAAAGACTTATGTACATTCAAGATCTAAAGTTTTACAAAAAATTGACTAAACAACTCAGTTTGGGCTATCTACTGCTTTTTATAATAATGCACTTGATGCCAGGTTTTAATCTCCATGGATTAATCATAAAAAAGTATTCATATTTTAAACTAGACGTATAAGCTTATTTTAATATGGGGTTATGCTCACTTGAGATTGACAAACCTGAGTTCTCTGCATCTCAATACAATGGTTATAGACACTTTAACTTTAATCAGTCAGTCTCAATAATTTTTCGAGAGAAATGTCAAATTCATTTATATTAAAAAATAGTCATCTTCATATTTTCTTAAAATTGTACAATCATTTAGCAATTTAAGAAATGGTTTGTAACTTTAGAGATAAACATACATGTAACATTTTTATCACCATTTAACAAATCGATTAATGTGTTATATTTAGTGATCCCTAAGTTATATATAGCATTATAACTCAGGGATTACTAATTACATATTCACCAACATGAATTGCTTTTTATAGTATGGAACTGGAAATGAAATATCAAATTTAAAAACTTACGTTTTTGTTTCCATTCCTTCCAACTCATTCCCTAAAAATACCAGAAAATATTTTGAAATGAAAATATAACGCAAAAAAATAAGAATAAGTTATTATTTGACACATTTAATTAAATTGTTATATCGTAAATCAAGTCAAAATATATAAGAAATATAAAAAGATTATTAACTAACAGAACTTGGTCCATCCTTTGAAAATCCATTTCGAAGATTATCTTCATTTCCGTGTTTTTTTAGTGTCTTTTCTTTCTCCATATCTTTGTTTACAAATTTGAACATACAACGTGCCACAGTAAAAACAAATATTTGTAGCTGCCACTTTTTATTACCAAATTTTTAGATTTTTTTATTTATTTATCTTTTTTGTTTATTAATTGTTCGTTTGTTTAAAAATGAATAAGAATATTAAATCAGTCACTAAATGATAAATCAATATGCTGTAAATAAATCTTATCTAATTTGTGTAGATGTCTGTTTCCTTAATAAAAGCTTTATAATAAAACCATGCATGATTACCACATACGCAGAGCTGTAAGATAACAATTTATCCGTTTAAATAAGTTAAGAAAATATATGTATATGAGCTAAATTAAGTTAATTCCGTTTAGAAGTTTCTACACATTTGCATCATGAAAATTTTTAGACAAAATTCTGAAAATACATTTAACTGTTTGAGTTAAAAGAAAACCGTCCAGTGTTGCTTAGCAACCACTGCAAATGAAGCTTCACATTTCTTAGTATTAGTAAATTTATGATTGTCATTTGTGTTGACGAATATAAAAGAACTGTTTCTCTGATATTTTTTCAATGTATTGTTGCTCCATCATTAGTTAGAAAACTGCGAAAATTGACCTAGTAAAAGGAGAGAAGGAAGAAGAAATAAAGGTTTTTAACAATTCATTTTATATGGATAAGTAGAAACTATGTTCTCTCGATTTTATTTTAGAGGAATATCATAAAATGCTTAATCATTAAGAGAAATAATTTGTAAATTCATAAAATTTGTACATAAAAAAGATGAACATCTTTTCTTAATCTTTATAGAAAGATATTTTATTGATCATTATTTTAATGGTATTTTTTAAAGTGTAATATCAAGTGTTATATTCTACTACAAACTAAATTCACTTAAAATTAGGAGTCCTCTTTTTTAAAAAATAAGAAAAATTGAACAAATAAAATTTATTTTTTATCAAATGGAATGTTTTCTGTATTTTTTATAAAGGTATTTGCAAGTGATGCTATTTTTTTTTTCATGTAAATTATAATGCTTAAAATTTGAACAAATTTACTAGAATTAAAATTTTATTCAAAGTATTAATAAGAATATTTTAAATAAACATTCTATTGTAAATTGATCTTAGTTAAAAATTTTCAAAGAAAATTAAAACTTAAAAAAAAAAAATTGTTACGTATAATACATTTTTAAGAATTGTTCTTTCTTTTGAATAGTTAATTATAAAAAAAGCTTCATAATCTATATCTATAATTGTACTAATATATAAATGTGAAAGTTTGGATGTTTTGATGGATGTTTGTTACTACATCACGCCAGAACGGCTGAACAGAGTTGTATGAAATTTAGCATACTGATAGATTATAGTCAGGAAGAGAACACAGGCTATCTTTTATTCCAGTTAGTTGAGTAGTTAATTTTGTATTCATTAAAAAATAACTTTCACTCCAAAAAGCTGTGGCCAAATCCGCCAAAGATAAGTAAGGTTCCAACTTTTTATCCCAACAGAGTTGAGGGTAGGCAGAAGAATTTGGACCGATTATTTCAAACGATTCTATTCATTTTCTTTGTGTTTGATGTATTTAAAATCAATGTTGTTAATGAATCGATCTTTCGGATTCATTCTGAAGTATTGTTTTTGGTGTTTTTTTTTTATTTTGGGTATATAATGTAAAGAAATTGTTTTTACGTTAGTTGTGTGTTTTTATTATAAAATTGTATGTATGTTAAATATTTTTTGGATATGCTTATACTTTTAAATGTATCGTTTTTAGATTAGATTTAATTTTTTTAATAGTCATTATTTGATAGATTTTTTACATATACGTCAAAATTTCCGCGCCAACAGAGTCGCTTGTAATAGCTAGTTTATAGTATAAATATTTATTTTTCTTTGCTTTTTTTTTTTTTCGAATTGTTTTAGTAAGAGAAGAATTAAATCATGTAGGGCTCCTTAGGCGATGAAAATTGTGGGCCTTCTCTTTTCTGTCCTCATCTTCTAAAACGAGCTAATTTTTTTTAAGTGGCTTTAATTTTGATCCTTATATAAACAGTTTTAAGTAAAAGTTCTAACAATTTGAAATAAAATATTTAATTCTCAGTCATTTTTTAAAAAATTGGTGTCATTACTTCGACTATAAAAGAATTCAAAATTTAAATTCAAAAGTAATTTCAAGCAAAGTAGTCACAAGCAATATAAAAAAATTAATTCGATTCCTACTTAGGACAACAAAGGAAATTTTTATTTTAGTTATTTTATTAATTCACAATTATCAAAAAAATTATTGATTTTCATAAGAATAGAACTCTCCTTCTTCACCTTCATGTTAAAAGTGCTGAAATCCTTGCATTTTACCGATGGAGCTACTGCTTGTTGACTTCAATTTTCATTACAAACTACTAAGACAAAATTTAAAGTATTAAAAATAATTAAATTTGATTAATGAATTAATATTTGAAAAAAAAAAAAACAGTATTAACATCAACTGTCATCCACTACAAGTTTTTAAAATTTCACGAGCTTGAATGGATAAATAAAAAATATTTCATTGACGATTAAAATTTTGAATAAGATATATGTGGTGGTGGTTCTAATGCCATTTGGTCATACCAAGCACGAATGAGCGGAGCTCTTTCGAATTAAGGCAGAGGTGTGCGCCTTTCGTTGTTAACGAGCACCGTTAAGGTGAAAGTACGACTTTGCTCGAACACACTCGACACAACCCTTTTTAGGGGGCGGTCGAGCTCATTCATCCATCCGCAAGTCAGAATTTAGATCCAAATCAGAAACCGACTCATCTTTGATTCAGTACCCCTAGAGGTATCGTTTTGTTATGGGAACTTGGAGGACTTTGCAGTCGTGACCTATTTAACGTGCCCCAACTGCCATTAGCCAACACGGCGGTCTTTGGCCGAGACGAGGACAGAACCCGCGACCTTTCGGTTATGACACTGACGCTCTACCAATCAGGCTACCGCGGCCCCAAGATATATGTAAAGAGAGGGTGTGAATTAATAATAAGAATTGTAAAAGAGTGACTAAGATTTTTAATGCATTCTCAATACTATTGTCGCATGAATCATCTTTGAAGAAACCAGTAATAACTCAACTCGGTATTGGAATTTAAAACTTGAAAAACTGAAAAATGTTATTAGGAGCAGTTATAAAGACTAAACAATTTTCTTTCGGAAATGCAGCCATTTCAATTAAATATGTATGCAGAATAACTTGTCTTGTCGTAGAAATAAATGTTATAGTTTTTTTTCAAGGAGAGTAGTTTTCAACCACAGTAAAAGAACCCTTGTACCATAACCGAGTGCACGAAACCTGTTTTACAACCGCATTTTTAAATTATAAAAAATAACCTATTAGACTTATAAGAAAGGTAATAAACGATAGTTGGAAATTCTATAAGAATAATGTACTCAAATTTAAATAATTTTATTTAAACGCATTTGAAAACGTGATGCTTGTAAATTAATTTTCTCTGAAAATGTCGCTAAAAATGAAGTGAACACAAGGCCTTGAGCTACGAGGCACCTAGACAATTGCTTATTTTGCCTGTTTACTAATTCGGTCTTGTAAAAAGCATTGTGAAAAAATTAATTAGTAGAATATATAAGCTTGAGGTTATGTACAAAAAAAAGTATGAAGGCACTTTACTTTACTTTCCCACGAAGAAATCGTTGAAAATTTCAAAAACGGCCTGGTTATAATTTCACTTTTGCAATGTTTTTTTTTTTTTTTTTTTTTTTTTTATCATGTGAGAACATATTGTTTTCTCTTGAGGTTTTAGGAGGTCAAAATGTAAAAACAATAAATTGTTGAAGATTCAAAATGTGCTGGTACTAAATTGGCTACTTGTGCCTTTTTTTTTAATTTTGGAGTCGGCTTTCACAGAATATCTTTTGAAATATCTATCTTCTACTAATGTTTTATTTTCTAGTCGGCTTTCATTGTATAGCTTTTGAATTATTTATCGTCTACTGTTGTAATATTTCCCTTGGAATTACCTAATTAGTGTTATTACCTAATTCATGCAATGTTTTTAAAAATAAACCAAAAAAGTTCAAATATTGTTTGTTTAATCGATAAAGATTGGCGTTTCGGAGATCATTTCAACTAATTAAAATAGGGTTATTAGAAAATAATGCAGGATGTTGTCACACTTGGTGAGATAACACTCATCTTTAACTAAAGTTACAACTTCATTTTCAAATCATACATTCTCTGAATTCTCAAGAATTGTATTAATTAATTTAGGTCATTAACCAGTTTAAACCGGTTTGAAACAACCATAAGACTTTTTTGTTTCTCTTTTACTGTCTCTCTATAGATTGATTAAGACAAATAATAACTTTAAAAATAATAATTTTCTCACATGATAAGCTTTGCGAAAGTAGATTTTTTTAAAAGTTTTTTTATTCATTTCTCCGAAATAAAAAAAAAACCAGTCGTTGCATATTTAAAGTTATTACTCTATATTTACATTTCTGCACAAAATTATAGAAATATTTTAGAATGTATGACTTACATTATTTTTAAGTTTCGGACTGCATTTCTAGTAAAAAATTAAAAATGAAAATTCGTTAAACATCTTAAATCAAGGAAACATTTCATAAAGGTCGATATTTTAGAATGTGATGTGCTGGTTTATCATTGCTGATGATAAATGTAAAAAAACAAATAAAATCAAATGAAAATCTTCACAATCAAAAGCAATGGTTATGAGAATTTCTACATGCAACATTAAATCATGTAAATAATCACATCTTTCCCTCATCAAAATGTATAATATTCTAGTTTTTAATGATAGCTGAAATATTTAATCACCACAGTATCGTATGAACATAAAATGGTCTTATTATAATATCTTTTTTTAACTTGAAGATATGTCCTTAACAAGACCTCGTCCAGTGATACCAGAAGACCTTCCGAAACTTCTGCACAGTCTCAGCTATGCTGTAATTAAAAACCAGCCGAAGGACATACTTAGCTTTGCTGCTGAGCATTTTCAACAATTGTACGAAGAGAGAGAAGCAGAAAAAGGTTAGTCGATATTCTACAAATTGCGAAACAGGCCAATGAATATTTTGCTCATTTTATATATGTTTAAACAATTGCGCAAAGTAAAAGTTTGCTATCCCTGTAAGCACAAGATACTGTATGCTGTTCCCACGATGTGGTTCGATGTTCTGAATGTTGGTCAATGTCAGAAGATATCGAACAAGGTTATTCGGTATATATGTAGAGATTTAATCAGCGGCCATTGCTGTTAAATATTTAGTTCTGCTGTTAAATATTTTCCAATTTGTTGCAATAGATGTCGCTACGGGTATCGCTAGATATGGCTGAATCAAAGTCCAAAACGCGTGACGTAAGAATTCGAGAAAAGGCGAACTGCGCATTCGCTCGCCAGACGTGGACCAGAGAGGTCGCATTCGCTCGCCAGACAGGGACTAGAGAGGGTGTCGTTCGATCATGTATCTTTAGAAAACGAAACGCCATGAAACTCTTAGCGGCATCTATAAGTAATTCCTTTTTATTTTTTTCTTTTCTCTATTATAAATAGTCCTGTCGTAATTGTAAATGTCTTTTTCTTTACTGTGAATAAATTTCTTTCATGTTCAAAAGCTTCTTTTTTCTTCATTCAGTGACCCTAGACACTGAACTAAATGTGGTTGGATGGTCATTCTGTCCCACCCAATTCCTACATATATATATATATATATATATATATATATATATATATATATATATATAGTTGCAAAATTTCCAATCCGTCGATTTTGTTTCGTGTAATGGGTGTATGATAAAACAGTCCTACACAATGAACAGTTTTTTAGTAAAAAAAAAAAAAAAAAACACTCCGACGTTTATTTACACGAGGTCAAGACAGCACAAAGACAACAAATATTTACAGATGACAACTATATGCAACCGAGACGAATACACAGAACAGAACAGCAGCAACCTACAGCAAACAGACAATAGCTCTCACGTAGAAATCCAGTAGTGACCACGTCCAAAGCCCAAAAAGTGGTCAGACACGACTCAGCAGGAGAGGGGATCCTCGGAGCTTTGCTCAACGGTCTCTCCAGACTACTGAAACTTTTGTTGTCTCTTTTCGCTTTCAGTGCCATATCACTACTACAATTCCCGACTATTCCATAAACAATTCAAGACCACAGGTCACACTATTATTAGCGGTGACTCCGTCGACGAGTCCTCCAGCTTGAGATTGCTGATCTTTTATAGTTTCCGGGAGGTTAAAAGCTTCTGGACAAAGCGGGATATATCAGCACGTATCTCGGTTCCTAATGGACGGATCGGGAAAATTCTCGAAGTTTCGGGTATTATCCATTTTATCGCCAACCTCTGGGATCTCTGATGCGACACCCGGAAACCGACCAATACAGATGGCTGTAAATCAGTCTTTCTTATGATGACATTATTTGTGCGGGTAAGCAAAATTACTAATTAGTAACTATATATATATATATATTCTTTAAGCTTCATCTGAGTAAAGAGCAAATTTAATATGTTATAATAATCTCTTTTACTACTTTGATTCTAAATTGCATCGATAACCTGTCCATTAGTACAGAGACAATATTTTATAAGAGTATAGAATTTTATGTGTTTTGTGCTATTGATTTTGAAAATATCATTTACTATTATTTCATTTAAAAGTGAACTTTTTGTTTAAGTTCTTATTCGCATAAATCGCATCGTATTATGCAATGTTATTGAATTGGATTAAAATCATTCAAAAAAGTTTTTCAAAAAATTGATATAGAAATGATTATTTATTTGTGAATTTAAAAAATGTATAGTACTGTTATGTAATTTTTGTCTCTCTTTTTTATGATTCTTTAAATGTTTGTGTCTTTTTTGTTGTTGTTAATAGCTGCTGCAATAGCTCGTGAAGAAGATGCAGATAAAAAGGATAAAGGTAATCTTTTTATTTATTTATTTATTTGTCAAAACGTTTGGTTCGGTAAATAATTTGTATTATTTTACCTTTTTTTATTTTTGTCTATAAAAACAAGAAGTGAATTAGCAAAGAATACAACAAACATGTTTTAAATAAATACAAAAAGAAATTAGGGAATAGGAATTTTTTTGAGTGAATTCTTCATATGGCTGGGAGGGAAAAAGGCAAAAAATAATTTGGCTTTTTTTTTATAAAAGCTTTTGTTAGGCTATAAAAAAATAGAAATCAGTGCCCTCGTTACATTAAAAAGATGGAATCAAAACTTTAAAAAAGAAATTCTAAACTTGTAAAAGTGTGAGGCGCTTAAAATACTTATTAGCCATAATGATGCCAAATGAAGCCAAAACGATTATCAAGGGATTGAAAAGGAATTTCCTCATCGTACTGAACAATATTATGACTTTAATATTTTATCTTTATATTTGTACTAATTACAACTAAGTACTAACAACAAAATAATATTTAATGGTTTATTCTATTACCATTTTTTTCTATTGCATGTTTAGCAATGAAATGGCTATTAGATTAGTTTAAAAAATTATTTTTGCCGAAAGTTTTTTTTAACAGCAATGTTGTTTTAAAACAAAACATATTTTTGAATATATGTGACCGATGAATTTTTAATTTTGTGCCTTTCAGATGATAGTAACTGCTATCTGCAGTCATTAAACAATATTTTTATTTAGAAAATGACCGGAGAGTTTAAATTGTAGAATAATAAATTAAGCAGAAGAGCAAACACATATATTCGTTAAATATTGAATACATGTTAAAAATTCTTTGGAATTCCATTTTACTTATTTTATCCATGAATATCTACCATTACTTCACATTTTAAATGAAACATTATATGAATTTTTAGAATATTCATAAAAGCTTCTTTAAATATAGCCTTTTATTATTTCTTGCAAAAATAATGCTTTTATTTTTTTTTCACGACATTCTTTCGATTTATATTTCATCTAGAATGAGCATTTCTTTGAAAAAGTTTTCAGCACCTTTTATTGTTTTTATAAATAATTAATAATGGAATAAACAGCATACATATTATTTTATTTTATTTTAATCATTAAAAGCTGTGTACATTTGATTGTGTACTTTTGCAAAGTAATCATTACTGGAACAATCTTCTTACTGAATATTTCATTTATTTATTTATTTTTCTCTTTCTGTTTTTGTAGAAGAGAAATCCGTTGAAGGTCAACGTGTAGATTGTTTTGTCCTCGGATGAGTAAAGTTGTTCTTCAGAAATACGCAGTTTCCTGTTATCCGTGTCTTCTGTATTCTACAAAAACATACAGAAAATTCAATTTTGTACTTTATTTAAATTTTTACAAACTTAAAATAAAGTTATTGTTACATTCTAGTTCCTAATTTCTAGTAATTCTTCTAGCATTTATCTTGTTTTTTAATGCATAGAGCTCGTGTTTCTACAATGAAGGCAATAAAATGTTTTACTTATAAATAAGAATAAAACTTAACAAAATGAAGCAAACGTTCTCATTTTGAAATTTTTAATATCAATTAGATATTTAATATTTTGCAAATAGAAAATTTTTAACGATTTTCACTGACAGGATCATGATTTTCTTTTTTATCAAGAGAAATTCAGTACTATTATTTTTTAAATCAAACTCTTGTTTGGTTACACCAATACGGGCTTCTTGGAGAACATCTTCTTCTTGGGGTCTAAAAAGTCTGAATTTTTAATTGATCCAGAAATATAAGCTTGCTGTAGTTATATCATTACTAAAAGGTTTTTTTTCCGTCCTATTATAATTTTTATCGTATACTATACGTTGAATACAATATGTAGACATGACTTACTGTTTGTTATCTAGAACGATTACATTCAACAAAATTGTAATTCCCTTTGAAAGCACATAAAGTATTAAACGTATTTTATGGTTTAACATTAAAAAAGGTGCAAAGACATAAGTTGCCATCCATATATTTATATTTGAATATCTTCGAATTTTTCAAATGTAATTCTGAATTTTTTTACACATTAAATGATTTTGATTAATTAAAAAACACCATTTATAAAATGTTAGGTTAGTCTGTTCAAAATAACTCTATATACAGGAGAAAAAGATTTAACGATCTAGGATCTTTACCTTGGTTGCACACAAATATGGTACAATATTGTACTACATTGATCAATATTCGAAATAATATTGTTAAATATCACATAATACCTCACAATATTGTACAATATCGATTGCAACAGACTGTGGTACTTGGGTAATACATGCAAACATAATAAATCTGTACTCAAGTAAGACTTTTTTCTGGCATTGAAGTTTCCATTTCTGTCGTTAATGTAGTAAATTAATTCGAAAAAATAGTAAGGCTTTCCTTAAAGTCATCAATTATAATCAATGAAAAATGAATACATACATATTTTTAAATTATCCTTTCGCAGAAAAATGATGCGATAATATTTACCTTATTCTACTATCTATGATGCTGTTAAAAGCTTCCCAGATTGGATTGGAATGAATGCAAACAGCACCACCTCCTCGTTTCATTTGGCTTAACTGAAATATTTAGTTTTAATTGAAACAGTATCTTCTCGTTTCTTATATATTCATTGACATAAATGTAAAAAAAAATTAATTTTGAATAATTTGCATAGTACAAAAAAAACCCATTTTGGAAGCAAAATGGAAAAGCCAGCTAATTGACTTGAACAAAGCTTCAGAATAGTTAGATATATTAAGGTGTCCCCCACGGTGTTTGTTTCTCACCACGCAATGAAATGGCCTTATCCCGTTCTTCTTGTGCAAACAAGCAGGATTATCTACTAGCCGTCTATGTCACTTGGTGTATTGACAAGAGATCTTCAATTGTCGCAAAGCCAGCACTACACGATGGGAGATTTCCTGCATATTCCCGAAGATTTGGAAGAACGCAGGAAAATAAATGCATTTGTGGAGAAATCGGCCCGGTTTACTACTATTTAATGGAATGTATGGAGATTTCAAAGGAAGGACCTGAAGATTGTCAATAATGATTTAAGTACAGTACTGATGGTACCAGATCATCTCAAAACCCTGAAAGATATGTTGTTAAAGACGGATAGTTTCATTCCAACTGTTTGAGAGAGTGTAGATGGGGAGAAAGACAGCTATTTACTACCCCGAAAGGAATGTTAGTTTGACTGATCGGTCAATGTAAGATTAGGACAATACTTTTCAGAAGTCGACCACAACAAATCTTGTAAGAATACTTCTATGTTCTGTGGTGGCGGGGTGGTCGGCTGTATGCAAGAAGAAGAAGAAGTCAGCACTACACCCCAAGAAAGTTCTTTTTTTTCTATTTGGCGGGATTGGAAAGGCGTAATTTTCTACGAGTACCTTCCTAAAGGTGAAACAATTTTTAAGAAATGATGTCATCAGCTGGGTCAATTGAAAACTGCCATAGTCAAAAAACGGCCAGAATTACACATTGCATTAGTCGTAAGAGAGAAGCTCTTCCAGTTTGATTGGGATGTTTTACTGCATCCTGCAAACTCCCCAGATCTCGCTGCGTCTGATTATTACTTCTGGTATTAAGGTATCTGACTACGTTCGAAGGAATTTTTAAAAATTATTTAAAACTATGGTTTTTAGATGTATTGTCAATTATAAAACAAAATACTATAAATATAACAAAGTGATTCGAAAATATAATATATTTTGATAAATAGGAAAATTTGTAGTCAATTTTAATGAAATTTAATCAAAACAGCTAACACTCTACACAAAATGGTAATACAGAAATTCTATTTTTATTTGAACACAAATTATAGTATATAATGATGAATGAAATGAACCAAAATCTAAGAAATTTTTGAGATACAAAGAAGATATGGGGGAAAATATACATATATATGCATTTTTTAACATAAATTTACAACTTATTTGTTCTAAAAATACCTATAAATGGAAAGTATTTGACCAACAATAAAACTTTTGGTTCATTTCATTGTCCATATTATTTAAAACACCAGCCAAAATTTTTATATGATTTTTTTTTTTTGTGTCAACCCTATAGCTAAACTCGTTTTTGAGTTATCTTTGTCACAGACAGATAAATTGATATTTTCCAAAAATGCATTCTCCGAATTCAGTTAGGTCTAAAACGCGGAGGATTCGTCAATATCTCGAGTCCGTATTTTTTGACGATTACTATACTTTCTCTATACACTGTATACATGAATGTAAAAAAATATTTTTAATACAAAATTAGTGCAATTTTTTTGGTTATTTGTATTTTGAAATCATGAACAGTAATTTCAAATTCAATGTTTTCATTTAAAGTGAAAGATCAATGAAAATTCATATATATTAAACGCTAATATACGGAGAAATTGCTCTTATTACTTCCTGTTGAATGGCAACATTCAAATATCAACAAATCATAGTATGAATTTCGAATTTCCTCATTTTTTGAATATTTGGTACTTTTCCATTTTACCGGCGCAGTCGAAAAATTGCCAATAATGATGCAACCAACGCTAAACAGAATATCGCCACCGGTAATCTTTTGCCGATACATTTTTAAAGAAAGTCGGGCCATTTTGTCGCCTGCTCCAAAATGGCAACTGTGTGCTGTCGCCAAAAAAGTCTGCTTGGCGAGATTTGCGCCGGTATAATGGAAAAGTACTGAATATTTTTATAGATGCATTAAATCCAGCTCTTCTCTCAGCTAATTAATGGAGCTGCAAAATATTTTTAGCTATTGAGAATAACACACAACTTCATCCACTCAAAAAAATATATTTAATTAATTAATTCTTAAAACATTTTAAATACTTGATGAAATAATATACCCCAAACATCAATTATCTACTAAATTCAAAGTTTGAACAGCAGAAAAATTAAATAGGAAAATGATTTTACACAGTTCCATTAGCCAGTTATTCTAAAATAATTAAAATAATCTAGTGCAGTTGCCAGCGCCAAAAGTAGAATGTCTTTTTTGCTATACGAGCTCCTGTTGCCAATGCCACATGTTATTAGAAATATTCTGAAGATGTTTCACCATCTCACCAAAGAGTACATTCAGATAGATTATAGAAGATATAAATGTAAGAAAGAAATAGACTTCAGACAAGTTTAATGGTACTCAAAAATAGTCTTAACTATCATAAGTAATTGTGGTAAGGTTTCAGATTAATTAACGGCTTCTCGACAATATCATCAAAATCGCGCCAATCAACCAAAAACTCGCCTAAAACTTTTGTTCTAGATGGATAGTAAAAATGGCAACAAATGGTGTTTAAAGACTGCAAAAAAGCTTCAGATAAACAGCCTCAACATATCGCAATTTCGGCGACCGTGCATTAATTATAAATCTAGTCTTATTGTTATAACTTCCCAATGGAAATCAATATTTATGTTTCCTAAAACAATTATCTTACAAAAAGTTATCTTTTTAATGATATCAAATTCATTTACGCATAATTTCCTCTTTAAATTATATTTTTTAATTCAATTTGCTATTATATAAAAAAAAAAGTTTTTAAATTCTATGAAGGAATTCAAACTATGCTTCAAAACAATAAATCGCGTGTTTTTACCAATCATTAACACAGAACTAAGAGTTTTGGAACTTTTCTGTTATCCTGACGCCAATGTAAACCAAACGCGAGTCATGTCGCCAAATGGAATGACAAGTGTAAGACAATTTTCGGAATTTTACATTATTTGGCGATTTCGGGCTGCTTCCGGATAACGGAAAAGTACCGGATTCTCATTTTCGCTTGTATTTCTTAATATAGATATATTAATTTGTGGTATATTTATTGAATTCAAGTTTTTATTCTCATCAAATAACAAATTAATCATTTTAAATCAAAGATAGGCGATAAATTTGACTAAATAATTGGTCGCCAAAGGCGGCAAGTGTCATGGTCATCAAAAGCGACTATAAAAACTGCAAGGACTCATCGGTATTTCTTCAAGAGCAATATAAGCTAAGAGACATAAGAGAGCTCAAACTTACCACGTAATTCAGATCTGCAATACACACCCATCTGGATGGACTCTCTGTGGATATCGCCCACTTGCTGTGATCTTCTTTGGCTATGAAGGAGATGCCTTTCTCTCTGTTGCTTACTGTCATGTTTAAACGAACAACATTTGCTACACTATACTCCTCAAACGGAGGTTTTAAACGATTCCCTCTCCCCAGACGCCAAGATTGGACAAGCAGGTTTGTGTCCAGATTAGGTGCAAGTATGTAGTTGTATAAATCTGTAATATAAATCAAGAAATGAATTTTGCATTAATTGCTTTTTTACTTGTTTTTTCTAATGGCACTTATCATAGACAAGCTCGCTTTCGAAGTCAGCGAATTTTTAAGCCAAGGGTGCCTCTCTTGTTTTTAGTATCGTCAACTGGGGTCAAGAGCTCGTTTTAGCTTCTCACGCATCACATTTGCTTGCATAACCCCATTTTGCAGGGGGGTACATTCACGTTTTCACAGATAGAACAGAGGAAGAACAACCATACCCGAACCGGGACTTGAGCCCGGGACGCCGACGCCTACAGAGAAGATGTGCTACCCCAAGTCAAGACGTCCGCCTCTATTTTACTTTATCTAAAGTAACCTTATCGCTGCAGTATATCGAAGGTTTCCGAGTCAGGTGAATTAGTATGCATAAACGGAAAAAACACCTTGCCTGTCATATGCTCTGGTTAACATCGATCTGTCTGAACTTTCATGGAAGGCAGCCATGAGTGTTACATGAGACAGCCAATTGTATTTATCTATTAAGAGAAAGATCCACGCAATGACGATTAGAGAATAACTTGAACTTTATTTAAACGTGGTTACATCTCGTAACCAGAACTAAAAATAAAAGCATACTTATCGAAGGAATAACATCTACTTGAAATACACACAACGACAACCAACATCTCAAAATCCAACCTGGAACATTAAAATTCTTATTTATATTTGCGGCGATAAACAAAAATTTTATCTTCTTCAATGATATGCTAATAAGATTCATATTATTAGCATATCGTTTTAAAATTTTGCTTTTGTGTAACTGCATCGAATTAGCTGAATTCGAAAAATTTTAACCCGATTGCTGATGCTGCCGATATAAATAGGAGAGTTTCGACTTATTCCCAATACTTCTC
>JAPMOQ010019781.1:738966-753354 GCA_026543055.1 Argiope trifasciata | reverse complement strand
TATACTAACATATCTCGTTCAAAAATGAAATGTCATAGTTCATGCAAAGTGCCATTTGGCCATTGCGCAGGCCATTTTTTGGATACGCGTATCTTTCCGCACCTCCAAATTTGGGTATGCTGTGAACCATCCAAATTCCTGAATTGTCATCAAATGCAAAATAACCTAAACAGATAAGAAAGAAACATCTTAATAAACATATTACTTCATTGAACAAAGATTTTTTAAAAAATATATGTACTTCTATTTGTATATCACACAGAAAATTAAGCATATGCATTATCTGTGGTCCACTTGTTAATTGTTAAGCAGTTTTAGATGAGCATATATTTCCAAATCCTCGAAATGACATAATTTTAAAGATGTAATCGCTAAGTGATGTAGATAATTGCGACGATTGAGAAAATTTGAGAAAACGATTGAGACAAAAATTTGAGAAAAAGCAATCATTCGGCTCGTTAATCAGAGGGATTGTTGTGCTCAGGCCTATTGTGTATACTATGAATAAAATCTTCATTTATATCCACAGCTTAATTCCCTCATAGATGGCTAACTGTTCGTTCTAAAAGTGGAACAGATATCTGGATTTCATTGGCATAGAAACCTAATCAACTTCTTCATCCATTCAAAAACCACAATGACAACCCACGTTCTTAACGAATGTTTTAAAGTACAAAAGTGACTAAATAAACTATTGTTACGCAAAAAGAGGTCTCCACATAGTAGATTGTTAATAAGCAAATGTATGATCCAATATCTTTTGAGTATTCTTTGAAAAAAATTCCATTTGGGCTAACATTTCTAACGAACAAAGCACGCGGATGTTCAGTTAAATAATACTCAACGAATGCGGAGGGATTTTCGTAGTGATACCCATACGACACGGACGAATTCCTTAGCTCTGCTGAATGAGCTTTTGCGGCCTTTCTTTACTGGTAGAGTTAAAATTTGTTCCAAAGTAGGGATATTCAAGTGTGACACATAACTGTGTCATTTTCATTAGAAGAGCAATAAAACATTTTTGTCGAAAATATTAACTAGAAAGGAATATTTTAATAAGTATGATAGAGAAAGGGATGACTGTATAAAAATATAAACATCATAAATTTTTCACCCGTTTACTTATAGACTCAAGTAAAATAAAATATAATTATTTAGAATATTTTACAGTTAGTAATATACGCATATCATTAAAAGTTTATTAATTATCGACTGGACCACAATTACATTGGATATATCCGATTGTTGTAAAGAACAGTTTGAAAGAAATCACCTTTTAAATGACCAACAGCTGTTCCTTTATGACCCTTGGTGGGTTTATCATTATAAAATAAATAGGCAATATCCAAGCCCTGTAACAGAAAAAAAGAATTGAAATATTAATCATCAGACAATCTATAAGCTGTATAATTTCGTATGTTACATAATTTTAAATATCAATTCTATAATTACCCTTACAAACAAATTAATTTTTCTGTTCTAGAGTTATTTTCGATTAGATTTGAGAGCTAGTTGTAACCTAAAAAACTTGGTAGCAACTAACTAGCAAAAGAACCCCAATTTTTGCCACTGTACTTTTGAATACGGCCCAATCCTTCAGATTTTCTTTTAATAATTCTGTTATCTTGAAATATTTATGAATTACTTTATTCAGAATAAACATTTTCGAAATATTAATTCTCTAACTCATAGATACTTTCGTTAGTCTTAAACTTATCGTTCTCTCTTAAACCAAGGGCCGCGGTGGCCTGGTGGTAAGGTCTCTGCTTCAGAACCGGAGGGTTTCAGGTTCGAGACTCGATTCTACCGAAGAACCGTCGTGTGAGGGGGTCTCTTGCACGCTGCATCTGTCAGGCCAGATGTCCTCCCACTGGTGTGGCGATGTGTGGAGAGGGGGGTGCC
Organism: Argiope trifasciata; assembly: GCA_026543055.1. NCBI lineage: Eukaryota > Metazoa > Arthropoda > Arachnida > Araneae > Araneidae > Argiope > Argiope trifasciata. Next base: position 751,452 of record JAPMOQ010019781.1, on the reverse strand, counting down.
AGTTCAGTTGTCGTCCTCGTCATCTGATCGTGGTTCAAAATGACGAGGTCCGTTCTAAAATAGCCCTCGTGTTGCTTTAAAACGGAGCGTTAATATAACCAAACTAAACTAAACTCTCTTAAACCCTTTTTTTAATCGATGTTTCGAAAAATTTCGTATTAGATTTCTCAGGTTTTGAGTCTGGTGTTTGGTGAAATTGTGCTATCTTGGCGATGGAAAGGTACGTGCATTTTTTTAATTATTTTAAACCAATTTTTTCTGTTTTCTTTAATATTACTGCAGTTTCAATATAGTTAACGCTTATCAATACAAGTATTCTGATCTTCATATCATTTCAATTAATTTATTGCCTAGGTTGTAAAGAAGTTATAAAATCCAAAAGAGATAAATTATTAACTGAGTTGTCTCTAAACAAATAAGAATGGTCTTCACTAAACTTTCTTGGACATTTTCTAATAAATGAACTTATGCACGCTATAAAAAGCAAACACTTTAAAATTAAAACTTTGCAAACAATGTTTACGAAAGAATTTCTGAATGTGTGGGCATTGGCGATTAATTATTGGTATACAGTTGGATGCATAAATGTCAGAAAATCAAATGTGTATTTCTGGGCTTCTTTTTCTGATCAATCCGTGACCATCAGAGAAATACAGCATATATGGGCTTCTTTTTCTCATCAGCCTTGACAATCTGAGAATTGTAGCATTTATGGGCTTATTTTTCTGATCAATCCGTGACAATCTGAGAATTGTAGCATTTATGGGCATTTTTTTCTGATCAGTCCGTGACAATCTGAGAATTGTAGCATTTAAGGGCTTCTTTTTCTGATCAGTCCGTGACAATCTGAGAATTGTAGCATTTATGGGCATCTTTTTCTGATCAATCTGTGACAATCTGAGAATTGTAGCATTTATGAGCTCCTTTTTCTGATCAATCCGTGACAATCTGAGAATTGTAGCATTTATGGGCTTATTTTTCTGATCAATCCTCGACTATCTGAGAATTGCAGCATTTATAGATTTCTTTGTCTGATAAATCTATGACAATCTGAAAATTGTAAATGAGATAATAATCCATCAAGACAGATGCATCGTCTAGCAGTTTAAAACAAGTACTTGTGTTTTAATTGCAATAGTTAAAACAATCGTTGCGAAACATCTTTGGCAATTTTTTGACGATCAATGACTAGAATGTGTTTAAATCACAAGCATCAGAAATCTGAATATGCATTTTATCAACCGATTTGACATACTTTTGACATAGAGCTATAACTTTAGTAATAAGGTAGCATAACCAAATCTATACATAGTATAAAATGAAGTCTCCTGAAACATCTGTTTATTTGAACCACAAAAACTCGAGAAACAGTTGACGGATATTGAAAACATTTATAACATTTTGTAAAGCATTTATTGGGAAAAGTTTTAGTACGTGAAAGTCATATCAAAATAAAGAAGAATTTTATGATTTCTATTTTAATTATTCCGCGCACGCGTGAAAATCTTAAACTGCCCATGCGCAAATAGAAAGAGCTGTAGTATGCATATGTGATATGTTTAAGACTGATTTTAAACAGCGATCCAAATCTCATAATGCTCCAAAGAAGGAAATCCAACCTTGGCCGGAACACATTAAATGCCGAAAATCTTCGTTCGATAAAAGAAAATGTTTTGTAGTTATTTTTAAATGATTTCTAAACATATTTTTTATTTTTGTTTGATACTGCGTAACATGCCCATGTCATATCGTTTGGAGGCTAAACTTAGGATTAAAGCTAATTTTTCTTCTTAGATCCTATATCATAGGCAACGTCGTGCAGATACTGCTTGTATTATATATTTAAATCATTGCTTAAGATACCACGTTTACATGCTTGCAGAAGTGCAGACAGACAGGCAATCAGCCTTTTGGTAGATTTCATTCAAACTTTGACACATATTTAAATTTTAGATGTTAATTTTATGCAATATATCTTATGCTTTTAGCTCTGCTCGATTTAACTTATATTCGAACAATCATACAGTCAGATTTCATCTGAAGGGATTTAAATAAAAATTTGAGGGAAAAAAATCCATAAATTTGTCTTTAAGATTATATTCTACATTTCATCCACGCAGTTTAAAGCATTTTAGAATTAACGAGTTCAAAAACAAGCATTAGTATGAGAGACATAATACCAAAATTGTGTTTCGGAACTATGCTCTCAGATTTTGTCAAAAATCCTAAAAATCTCGAATACCTCATTTTTTCTCAACCACGTTTTTTTTTAAACGTGACATAACGGATAACTAAACAGAACTATGCAAAATTTCCGTACGAAATATGATATCTTTAAATCATTGCATTTTTGAATTATTGCTTCTACATGTTTCTGAAAGTACGGAAAAACAGACAGTCAATCTCGAGATGGATTTGGTTTCAAATGTAATAGGTATCAACAACTTAGATGTCAAATCTGCGTAACGAATCTTATCTGTCGAGATCTCCTCGTCTTGCAGTTATAGTGCTTACTTACATTCTAACCGACTGATAAATGAACTTCCTCTGAACAGATTTTACACAAAATGTGTCGGAGCCGTGGTGGCCTGGTGGTAAGGTCTCGGTTCCGGAGAAAGAGAGTTTCAGATACGAGATCAGATTATACTGTAGAACCGCCGAATAAGGGGGTCTGTTGTACGATAAATCCGTAAAGTACAAACGTCCTTCAGTTGTTGTGGTGTGGAGAGGAGGCTGGGTGCTTTTACATCTCGATCTGGTCCGATCAAATAAAGGGTAGCGTTTTAATCAAATTACTTTATTTACAGCTTTAATTTACAGAAAAAAATACTCTTTATCATCTAGGTTAAGTGAAAAGTTATGTGTTGAGAATAGTTCTCGTTAGAATAGTTCCTCGAATATTTCGGAGAAATTCACGAGAACAGCTAACCGGCCGTCAAAGTCCCACTCTAGTACCGGGGTTATATCCAGGAATCCACCGAATTCCTCAGGTGAATTTTTCTCTCGAACGCTCTGCTTTTACTGATCTCTCCTCTAGACCTCCACCACCCGAAAAAAACTCTTCGTCTCCCCCTCTCTCTAAAAATCTCGCCTTTTCTCTCCTCTTTCAACTCCACCTCTCATCACATTGGAGCATTTGGATTCCCGTTTCTCCAATCCTCGTTCAGCAAAAATTTCACTGGTCTACAGTTGACCACAGGAATATTTGTGGTCCACAATGGAAAGAATCCAGGGTACAAATATGTGTCACAGACACGATTAGCGCAAGGGTGGTCCTTTATCTGGACTCACTCTAAAGGACCAGATGTCCGTTCTTAAAAGGAGGGTTCTCCACCTGTCCATCTGTAAAAAATTACACTTCCATAAACCGTCGGCATTGAGGAGACCAGTCTGGAAATGGCAATTATGGAGCGGGTGAAAAACACGATGGTCAGGCCGGGGAGAAGCTGAATCATTACAGTGCCAAATCAAGTGTCGTCCTCGTCATTTGATCGCGGTTCAATATTATGAGGTCCGTCCTAAAATAGCCCTAGTATTGCTTTAAACAGGACGTGACCGATGACTAAACTAACTCAAAATTTGAACATCTGTATATCCGGTGTAAAAATCATATACCATATTTCAAAGCTTTAGCTCAAAGTGTTTCTGACTTAACTTTGTGTCAAACAGACAGACGGACTCTTTACAGAAATGTGTTTTTCTTTCTAAGGGAGGTCTAAAACCTGGAGGTTCATAAAAATCGCGAATTCTAATTTTTTGGCTCTTATTCTTTCTCTATAACACGCATACCAGAAAGTAAAAAATTGATTGAAATCTCCTGGCTTATATTAGCATGTTCATGTGTATAAAGTCAAATTTTTGAACTTAAACTAAACTAGATTGAAAAGCTGGAGTGATATGTTTCTTTTCTCTGAAAGGAAAGGAAAGGAAAGTTGCCTTAATATATAATCAAAATACCGTGTTGGCTGCATCCTTAAAACTTTGCCATGTTCTTCCCAACATAGATGAGTTAGATTCAATGCTTTTGGAAGATAGTTTCCATTCTTTCGGTCCGTTCGATGTGAAGTAAGCATAAGCTCTCCCAGTACGTAGATAACTGTCACGTCTCTCTTTCTCAATGGTAGGGAGCTTATACATTATAAACCTAAAGTACAGATAGAAGATCAGTTACATGGAAACATGCCGTGGTTTACAAAACACAAAAAGTTGCTGTGATTTTTTTCTCAATTACAGGAAGTATTGGGTCGTTCGGAAAGTCATTTCGTATTTTTGTGTCAAAATGAAAAGAAATTTTCGTTTAATGAATAAATTATTTATTAAATTATAAAATTGCCATTCTGGTCTAATACCTTTTGGTAGTAACATGATTACACGCTCATAAAAGTTTTGGTCTTTGCTGTAAAAAAAACTGATCGAGGTGGTTTTTGGCCTCCTCATTTGAAGGAAAAATTTTGCAAATCAGTTCTGGTACTGATGTATTGTTAACACATCTTCTCCACACATATTGGCTAATTTATTTCTGGCTTGAACAGCATTTTTACCTTTTATAGCAAAAAAGAAAAAAATGACGAAAATGCTGTTTATTGCTCTCCATATTTAAAAGGGCACCATCCAAAAACTACTGCGAAGAATCAGCTGCACTTTTTCACACTCAAGCCTTGCTATATCAGCTCTTAAAACATAAGATGATTTTGCGGTTTAAGTATGAAATTGGGTGCGAAAAATGCAATTAAATCCTTTGTCAGGAAAAAACGAAATTACTTTCCGAACAACCTAATATATAGATTATAAACCTAAAGTACAAATATAGAATCAGTTTTATGGACATCGTAATTTATAAAATAATGAAGGTTGATGCGATTTTTTTTCTCAGTTGCGGGAAGTTAATAGATTAGAACCTGAAATTCAGATATAGAATAAGTTTTATGGACATCGTAATTTATAAAATAATGAAGGTTGAAACAGCACCTTGCTTTACAAAACACAGAAGTTGCTGGGATTTATTTCTCAATTACAGGAAGTTTATAGATTATAAACCCGAAGTACAGATATAGATAAGTTACATGGGAACATCACCATGGTTTGTAAAACATGGAAGGTTGCTGTGATTCTTTCTCAGCTGTAGGAAATTTATAGATTATAAACCTGAAGCATAAATATAAAATCAGTAATATGGAAACATAATCCTGGTTAACAAAACATGGAAAGTTGCTGTGATTCTTTTTCAATTGTTAGAAATTTATAAACATGAAGTGATATAGATATAAAAAATATAGAAACAATTACATTAAAACATCTTAATGGTTTATAAAATGATGTAGTTACATTGATTGATATATCTGGTGATGCTCTGGCTAAAACCATTTTTTTTTATTTAAAATTTTAATGCAAAAATTATTTTTGTATGAAATATTATAACGCACAAAATTCTTTTGATATTTTAAACGATTTTTAAACTAAAATGAGTTTATTAAGTGAATCCGATCATTTTAAAATAATGTAGGTATCTGATTTCCTTCGAAGTTATTAGTATTTGTTTACATAAAATTAATTAAATTATGTTCTTAAATATTAAAAAAATAACATTTTAGTAATTAATTTGAAAAATTAATTAAATAACACCCTTTTTAATTATATTATTTATTAATTCGAAGGTAATGTTGAGAAGGGGTGTTAATGAAAATTAGTTTTTAATATAGTTAAATAAATTTTAGAATTACATTAAAATCTATAAAAAAAGGTGTTGCCAAAATATTTTTAAAAGAACAAACATTTAAAAAATATAGACAAATACTTTTAAATCTCCCTGTTGCCTAGAAACGGAATATCTACACTTATCTATATTTAGGAATTATTCCCGTCTATTCAATTATTTATTGCATTTCAAAAAATTAATAAAAAGCAAACTAAATGAACGAGAATGAATTCTGTATAAATAAAAGAATAAAAATTTGGAATTTTTTAAAGACAGTGTGAGAATATTTATTCTTATATAATTGACTCTTAAATGACTTTTATCTTAAATAATAAGTGTGCTTAGTTGAATTTAGTACTATTCTTTAAATGATATGTAATATATATATAGTACATACATTCATAGCTATAAATTCTTTAAATATGTTAAGAATTTAAATTTTGAACAATTTAAATATTATGAAAAGAAAAAATCTTTAAAAAGTATTATATAAAAGTCTAATTAGCACATAAATCCCTCTAAAAAACTTTCTTACTGTTCTATAAATATTTATATATTTCAATCAAATGAATGTACAGTTTTATGATTTTTATACTGTAACGTTTCTTTGATCTAAAATGTTAACATGAAATGGGATCGTTTGATACTTAAAAAATAAAACACTTTTGATATTTTGACACGCGTTTGATATTTTGAAAGTAAAATAAACAAATATTCTTATTACGGATTTCTAATTTAAAACTCTTGAAAAAAAATCGTTTGATGCTCTTAAATCCTAGAAAAAAATTTCCTACTATTAAACAAAATATTCTGAACTTTGAAATCGTTTGGAATTCTTTTGTTGAAATTCCAAATTGAAATGAATTTATAAATCGTCTGATAACTATTATTTTTGCATCGATAACAAGATTAAGAATGTATAGGCATACATAAAAAACAATTCTTATTCTATAGTTTTTAAAATTAAAAATATTTAACAAAATATTTAAAAACATGATGAATAAAAAAGTTTTAGAATACCAGTCGACATCTTGATTCTCTTCATCTTTACAGCTAATTTGAAAAGACGTCTCCACATTTATCAATAACCATACAACTAAACTTAACGGTAGAAATGAAAAATTGTTCATTTTCCGATGTAGAAAGTAAATAAATGAACTGATTCGGTTAGAATGACAATTTACACACAAGAAAAAATAATTTATTCTTTTAAAAAAGACTTGAAAAAAAATGTACGTCCTTAAGGATTTCTGCCTTTCATCATAAAAATGTCTTGATAATGCTATTAATGACGACATTTTTAAAAATTTTAAAAGAATGATTGCTGCATTTCACATCAATCATTAGGCTAAAAGTAAATGTAAAAAATAATTGCGATTTTAAGGAGAACGAATAAAAACAAAGCAATTATTTTCTGTTAACCTTGACATGCTTCATAGAATAATATAGATGGAATTTTAAAAATGTTCAGGAAATAATTGTCAACAAATGAGAATCTTTTCCTGTATTTTTTCTTTCTGTATTTCCTAAAGAAGGAATCTGCAGATTTCTCAATTTTTATTCAACTGTCTAATTGTCACTTTACTATTTAAATTCGTTAAAAAAATTATTGTAAAATGAATTTTTGAAATTTTTAATTGTATTCTATATACCAATATTCTTAGCGATAATGATAATGATACCAAGAAAATATTCTTTAAGTTTAATTAAAACCCCATGACAATGATAATGATACCAAGAAAATATTCTTAAAGTTTAATTAAAACCACATGAAATGTGTTATAATATTGAATTTCACCATTTTATTTACTTTTGATATTAACATCATTCTTTAAGATGTAAAATAACTATTTCGGTACAAAAACAATTCGGTTAACTATTTCAGTTTTGAACGAGGGCGAAGTCCGAGCTTGTACTTAAATTTTAACAATTCAATCTATACCAACAGGAGACTTTTTCCTGAGCTTAAACTACTAATAAATCATATCACCATTCGCCCAAAGGCACACGGATAATAAATACTGAATGACAGGACAGCAGCAACAATAGTACTGGTGAGAGCAGTGGTTTAGTCCATCATCAGCCACAGTACAACTTTTCCGAAAAAAAAGTACGTTCTTCGTGTATCCTCCAGCTTGGCGAGATCCAACCACCATGTCAGAAGCATCTCATGCTCATTTCGAGGTGCACCTAGGAAGGATTAAACTAATGATAAGGAAATACTGTTAGCTTCAGTATCACTTTTCGCTGATTCTACCTCTCTTAGGGGTGTGATGCGCAAGGATGAGGATGGTTCCAGAATTCTCTTGTCTTGATTTCCACTGCATTAGACATCCTTTCGCTAAATTTTTTTCTCCACATTTATATGGGTTCAGTTTAACTTAGTTAGATTAGCGTCCCATTTCAAAGTAACACTAAGCCTGTTTTGGGACGGTGTGCGTAATTTTTAATCGCGTTCAGAGGACGACCCCTCAGATGGGGTCCTTCTCTCCAAACTTCCATAGCAAATCAGCAGGAGGATGTTTAACCTCGTCGGATTGGGAGTGCACCAGATCCATTCGTATGATAATTCTATGGTGGAATTTGAGTTTCGAACCTGAAACCTTTCGATTCAGAAGTCAATGCCTTACACCAGATCACCGTAGCCGTATATTTATATAAGAGTCGTATCGTTTCGTATCTACCGTTGCCTTTTGTTAATATTTCGTTATCTTACCTTTAGTCACTGTTTTATTTTAACATAAAATTGCATTCTGATTACTTATATTGTTAGTTCAAATATGAAAAAAAAAAGGTTTAAGAAGCGACATAAAAAATATTTTATATAATACCACTAAATATGACCGAGTTTATCCACTGTTCTTAATAGCAAAAAATTCAATAACAAACAATTGTTTGTCTCATAAAATTATTATTGTTTTGTAAAAAACGAATAACAAAGTTTTAAGAACAGAAGTAATCCATTTATTTGTCATAATTTAATGTTTAGTTTCCTTTCAGTAAATAAAACTTGTTTGGAAGTTATCAAATTTTATCCATCTAAATCAAAAGGTTTCAAATTTATTGTGTTCGCAGAGAATCAAACAGGCAAAGTAGCAAAAAAGTGTTCCCTTTACTTTGGAAGGTCTGAAAACTGAAGACACGTCATAATCTTGAATTTCAATTTTTTGATGCCTCCTGTACTTTCACTTTGTATGCGAAAAGATTAAAAAAAATGTATGTGTGACAACCACATTTCATGTGTACTGTTATCTTAAATAAGCCAGTAACAGCCAGTATACATTGGTGATCACTTTTATCTAGCGGATATGTTAAGTGACTGCAAATCATAAGGTTGCGAGTTCAATCATTGGCGGAATTACATCTCCACATTGGTGAGACTCCACAATACAACCCACCCCATTGGTGACCCGGACAATGAACATTCTCTTCGCTTGCGATAACGCTTGGCGCTACCCAAGGCGTCAGTTTCATTTGACACCACAACTCACGCATGCTCGCGATAACGCTTGGCGCTAAAAATAATCGTTCGTCTCCCCGAAAAATAACTGGTGGGGGCTTATAACGATACCAATACACTATACTGGCTAGTGTATTGGTAGCTTTATAAGCCGTAAAAGCCACTAAACATTGGTATCCCTTTTCTCTAGCGAATATGTTACATGGCTGCAAATCGCAAGAACGTGAGTTCGATCCTTGGTGGAATTCAACCCCCAAATTGGCGCGACTGCACAAATATCACCTGCCACACACGCCGTATACAATAATCAAACAAAAGCCAATGAAATATCAACAGCAACAATCAAAACGATTTGATTTTCACATCAACGGGGAAATAGGTTATAAAATAAGCTTAGAATATTTTTTAAAAAATTATTTAACATTTACAAAAATTATGCATCAAAAAATGATATAATTGAAAAAAAATTGAGATTTTAAAATGATGTAAGTTTTTTTGTATTTTGATTTTATTCTGGGGTTAACGTCAAAATTTTATTTAATTTTTAATCGATTAAAATTCGAATCAGAATTTTTTTTTTTATTGATATGTGAAGAATCTTTTTACAGTTTAAATTATATTTAGGTCGAATTCTTTTTCATTCCATCGGAAATCAGCCAGAGACATTCAAAGTGAGTCATTGGAAAAACTAATTTTGTGTCGCGTCTGCGAGATTTTGTTAAATTCTGATAACGGTAACTACTGTAACTGATAAGCTTCGATAAAAGTAACATTTGTTTTCTGGAAAATAAAGAGGTGCTTTAAAGCAGTGTTTACACTTGGCCAACTGTTGCTACGTGTGTAGCGTTTATTCAGAACTAACTATTACCACTTTTTGTAACAAGGTCACGCCTATCTCAGTGAAACACCACGTGACCACACCGGGCCAAATGGTTGTTCTATCCAGACAAATATTTGCCATTGTCCCATTAGGCGTGATTTTATTTTGAGCCTAATAGTCGGTTTTGTGTGAGCACTGATTATGATAAGGGTTCACCTTTGACAGAATTTTCAAGTCAGAGCACGAAGAATAATGGCAGAAATGACTGACAAAAACTTTGGATGGTTTTCTCAATTGCAACAGAAGTTAGATGTTTCTGTTCTGTATGTGATTATCGTCTGCACAGCGATTTTTTTATTGGTGTTCTGGAAGGGAAAAAAGAGCAGGAAAAATCTACCACCTGGACCATTTAATCTACCTGTCGTAGGACATTTGCCATTTCTTGGGAAAGAACCATTTCGAGGCCTACATAAATTGACTAAAAAATATGGCAATGTGTTTGGGTAAGTTACGAACCTAACTATTCGTTGTTCTTCTTATTATTATTTTGGAGAAATTAACATATTGAACAAAATCATTTTAAAAATTAGTTCGTGAATTCGTTCAAATGAGAATCCTTGAATCCATTATATGCATCAAGCAAGTTTTGCAACAAGTTATAATGTATATGAAAGGCTTAATATTCTACAAGTTTGGAAATGTTTTGTAAAAATTGTGTGTAGGAATTTAATTAAAATTTGCACAAGATTTTTAAGAATATAAAAACTTTAATTGCTCATAACTTCTTATTATAATCAGAGAGAACGGTCATACCAAAACATTCTAGCATAGTCTTTAATAAACTTTTCATGGCAGAGAACGCCTTATATGGCCTGGCGTACAATAGTTACGAAATAATAATCTTTGGGATCAATTATTATTTTAGCTTAATCTATCATGTCATCTTGGAGAATTATTTGGCGATTAAAACCTGGCATTCATTTATAGTATCCAAAAGTCGAATTTGTGTTTTAGGCGCGTTATACGTAAGATGTTTAAGTCATTGCGTTTATGCCTAAGATATTTTTTAGATGTTTAAGTCATTGCGTTTATGCCTAAGATATTTTTTAGATGTTTAAGTCATTGCGTTTTGGAATTATCGTATTTACATGCTTCTAAGAATACAAATCATTATACAGTCAACCTGTAATTCGATTTAACTCAAAATCTGACGGATATTTACATTATGCGTGCTAAATTTTTCTGTTTAAAAAATGTTTTAAATTTATCTATCTAGTTATCTTTATTTAGCCATCATTATATTTATGTGTATTCGCACAGACGGACAAACAAACTCCCCCAGAACAGATTTTTCACTCATAGTAAAGCAACACATAGCAATTTATTCACTCGAAGTAAAGCAACACGTTATGAACGACAAAATTTCACTTGCCCTACGCGATACTCCAATCTTAATTATAAAGCATGCAAACTTATTGATTTGTTTTCATATAAATTTGCTTTCACTTATTTACGCATTTTCTTCAATGCATAGAACTGCCAACTTATTGAAAAACCCTAGACAAAACAAATAAATATATAAAACTGTATGTCTATGATTAATTCCAACTTTTCGAGGTAGGTCAAAATGAAGGGTGGTTATAATTAAAGTTCCATTTTGAAATGGCCATAAAAGGAAAACTACCCGACCAAATGTTACCAAATTTGATATTAGCTTAAAGGATATTTTTTCTGCCAAAATAAATAAATAGGTTAATAATAATAATTATTATTATTATTCAAAATCTCATCACCAGGGGAAAAATGGCTCTGTGTGCAATATTGTTAATCAAAATAAGACATGAAGATATCGGTTTAAAAGTTCCTGAACATGTTACAAAGCATGCTCAATGTGGTGTCCACTATTTTCTAAACGCAAATTAAATCGCATAACTGCATTTTCAACAGTAGCTCTTAGCATATCAAGGGGGAAGTTACGCACATATCGGTGTATCACATCTTTCATTCCCACCAAATTGCTTAGATTATCACCGTAAACAGTGCTTCTAGAGATAATGCACATTGAGCATGCTGGGAAACGCATTTCAGAAAGAATTATACACATTTTAAACCGATGTCTTCAATTTCTATTTTAATTAACAATATTATATACAGCGCCATTTATCCCCTGTTAGTGAGTATTTGAACTTTTTTGGCAGAAAAAAAATTCCCCATGACCTCCTTTAAACTATTACCATGTTTGATAACATTTGGTTAAGTAGTTTTGCTTTTATGACAATTTCAAAGTGAAACTTTAATTATAACCAACCTTCATATCCCACCATATATAAAAAGCTAAGCAAAAAATGGGACGAGAGATTTCCACTCAGGCCAAAGAGTTAACATCCATTTTAACCCTTTGCACTCGGATGGGGACTCTCACTCACCATTCAAGACGGTTGATCCGTTTGACGTCTTTTACCACCTTTACACTCGAATGGTGACTCTCACCATTCAAGATGGTTCATCAGT
>JAPMOQ010019781.1:697720-720144 GCA_026543055.1 Argiope trifasciata | reverse complement strand
GTGTGTGTGTGTGTGTGTGTGTGTGTGTGTGTGTGTGTGTGTGTGTGCGCGTGTGCGTGTGTGTGCATCGGCTCTCTACAGGTCAGACCGTTGTAAATACAGCTACCAAATTTGGCACAACTATACCTTGAAGGTCGGTAGCGTGCACTTATGCGCGATTTTTTCTAAATTTTTAATTAAAATTCGATTTAATTAAAAATTAAGTAACATTTCGACATTTTCCTGCCATAACTTCCATAATTATTATAGCACGAAATTGAGTTTTACATAATATTAAAGATTAAAAAATTGTCTTTTGAGTGGTACTAATATTTTAATCAACAAATTTAATTTCGATTTTCAATGAATTAAAAAAAAATAATTTAATCATATTTTTAACAATAAAATAAAACCGAAGTTGCACGTGCGCGTTACGGGTGAAAGGGGAAGCATTTATCTTTTATCAATATGTTGCCATCATATTGACAAAAAACTCAAAATAAAAAATTAATAATTAATTATTGCAAATTAAACATACAAAAATGTAATTTTCAGCACGTCTGTATGAAATGAAATATGTTTCTTTCAAAAAAGAAAGGTCTTCATGACTTTTATAATATTAAGTAAATCAGCTTTATTTAAGGCAAATTTGGTTTAAATATATTTTCTTTGCAATTTAAGGTTCAACGGCTAATTTGTAAAACTTTAATAATAGAAATACATCGATAAAGAGAGTCTAAAAAAGCAAATAATTGCATAGTATGCAACATAAGTCTATAAGTGTTTTAAAAAAGGAAGAAAGCTTAGCTTTTATCTAGATCCTCGGCTGGGTGAATCATATTTAACAAGATATTTTTCAGACACCAATATTTTAAATAAAAAGATATAAACTTCAATCAACTAAGTCAGTCTTTAAAACTGACTGATTTATGAATATTTGGATATCACCATTGAATAAAAGAGGAGAATCTGAGAAATTTTTGTTGAATAATTCTTCAGATATTATGTTAATTATGGGAATTATTCTGTAATACCCACAAAGCTCAAATGCTGATAGATTCTGTTTTCAATATTGACATTGAAATAACGATAAATAGTTTCAGTCAAAAAAAATTTTTTATATTTATTGCAGCTTAACCATCTCCACTTTAATTTAATGATGAAATTTTGTGAGAGCTAAAAGATAAATAGAATGACATCTAGTACATAACGGGCTTAAGACCTTCATAAATGGAAAAGTGAATTATATGACTATCAAAGTTTGAATCGTTTCATACGTTTGCAAGTTAATTTGGCAGTAAATAGATGATAATCAGGTGGTTATTTATAATCTCTATCCACTTGTTAACGGCGAATCACTGTTCGTACACATGTGGACGGATTCCATTAAAATTATGCAGAGACAGTAAAAATATATGCATGGAAAATTTTTAATTATTGAAAGCAGGTGGCAGTTTTGAAAACATAGATGAGAAAACAATTTGCATTTTCAGACGTCATTTTATTCTCTCTCACCCCCGGCAGCAGCGTGACTATGTACAAGCTGTACAGACAAAGCAGAAGTGGCGAACAAGGAATGAAATTAATTTTCTCTCGTCTTATATACCATATTTTGATAGAGAAAATATTCTTTCACAGAGCTTATACAATACTAAAATTCCTTTAGGGCTTTCTGCATGTCAATCGTACAAGTAAGAGAAAACACAGAGATCTTTTTAAAAAAACTATTTGTTTAGGTCAGTAACTTTTATCAATCACTCGCAGCGTGGGAATCATTGACCAAACAATTTTATCAAACTTTTATAGAATCTTTCACGTAGATAAATGGAACCGGACAAGGAGATAAGAGGGTACTTTTCCATTAAACCGGCGAAAATCTCGCCAAGCAGACTTTTGAGCTACAGCACACAGTCGCCATTTTGGCGCAGGCGACAAAATGGCACGACTTTCTTTAAAAATGTATCGGCAAATGGTTACCGGTGGCGATATTCCGTTTGGCACTGGTTGCATCATTATTGGCGATTTTTCGGTTGCGCCAGTATAGTGAAAAAGTACCGATAAGAGAACATCATAAAATGACTTTGATATGAGCCAAATCAAGATAAAACTCTAGAAATTAATTTGGATTTAAATCAGATGTTTAAAATATCATGACATGTTTATGAATCTAATTACCATATTAATAAATCCTTTCCAAAAATCTGTGGTGGTAAGTTCATAAGCCAGATAACAACCTCCGAACACGAGTGTACACTTTTGTCTGTCGGTTATGTTGGACGACCATGAGTCCCGACTTTGCAAGTTCGAGTCTCTATGATTGTTCAAATCTATAAGAATCTTACTTGAGCCCATAAATCGCTTCGGATAAAACGGTATTTTTAAAATTAATCAATAAATATTTTGTATAGCTAGCATATAAATATACAATTTTACAATTTTCTTCCCGTTATTACATAATTTACAAAAGGAGTATTTTCTAAACAAATTCCAGATCGACTTTTTTCTAAAAATTTCAAAAAAGGAAATGAAATTATTTGACGCTTTAAGGTGTACGTACACACTTGAAACTTCGAAAATCATTCAAAATATCGATTTTTTTTTTTTTTATTGTTCCAAAATGTTCTCTGATTCTTTAGCTTTCAAACGATACCAAGACGTTGTCCATATTCGGAATATTTCTCGAGTTATAAGGATTTTTCTTGAGATACTCTCACTAAAAACTCGAGTTTAGATTTTTTTTAACTCATTTTCTGAAGAATGATATTTTCCCACTATGTTGCTTCATTCAAACAATGATAACTCAACAAGAAATTAACCAAATACAATTATTTATATATCAAAACAATCTGTATGAAACAGTGAAGGGGATGAACCTCAATCAAAGCTGCAATTAAAAAAAATTCATAGCTAATTAAGTATCAAAATTACTGAAAAAATCTCAATTTTTCTATTCATTGTTGATGAAAAAATTATTTAAAAAAAACTATGCATTTTTATAACTTGATTGCAGCTCATCCCATGAAGACTAATATTAGGCATAATTTTCAACTAGAATTGTGACTGTGTACAAATTAGAATTTAAGACAAGTTTCAAAAAATATGCTAATTAGCTCATTAAATATTAATTCATTAATTAATAACTAGTGCAATATGATTTTTTCCCATTGAAATGAGTTTAAACATATATTAATGACCTACTGTGAAAAAATTGTCTTTTTATAGTTAAAACTTAAAAAAAATATCTTCAAGTGTATACGTACACCTTAAAGAAGTAAAATGCAAAATATTTTGGCAACAGAAAATCTGGATAATAAATATCTTAAATTCTTATCTTTTTAAAAATCAAGTAAACCGTTCATCTTCGAAGTAAGTAAGAGGTTTTAGAAAGAAAATGCCTGTAATTCTATTGTTAGATTTCCAAATTTATTAAATCTTTGGACCATTTGTTAATTATTGATTAGCGCATAGTTAACAGGCATATAACGCACAAAAGAATGATATCTGAATTAATAATAATAATTAACTTACTAAGTGAAAGTTAACTTACATT
The DNA here is from genome assembly GCA_026543055.1 of Argiope trifasciata. NCBI lineage: Eukaryota > Metazoa > Arthropoda > Arachnida > Araneae > Araneidae > Argiope > Argiope trifasciata. Next base: position 716,615 of record JAPMOQ010019781.1, on the reverse strand, counting down.
ATTTTTGTTAACTAAAAGTATTTCAAAAATAAATTAAAACGGAAAGTTAAGAAAACAATAATCAAAACTGCCATAAACCTTACATCAACAACTTCATTCACTTTATCTTTACAGCTGATTTGAAGAAATATTCTGACATTCATTAAAAACAACACAGAACTGAAATATATAAGCAAAAACAAAAAAAAGTAAGTTATATTCATTGTTTGATTATTAGATAAGTTAACTATTTTAATTACATAAGAATTTATTTCAAGCATACCTTGAGAGAAAAGCAGGAAATAATTTTCTTTCTTTCAATATCTTGAAGAAACTTCGTCTTGGGTCATAGTGATTTCTGCATTAAATCAATCATTATGTCTTAAGTCCATACGAAAAATTAAGATATAATTTGAAAGTACAAAAAAAAATCCTTCTCTATTCACATTGGCATGCTTCACAAAATAATTTGCAAGAATTTTTTTTTTTTTTACCAGCTTTTGTAATCTCCCCAAAACAATTATCTAAACGATAAATTATTACCTAAAACTTATTCGTCGTTTCAAAATTACTGCAAAAATAAATGAAATATTTTGTTACTATGGTCAGTGTCTAAAATTATGCTTAAAAAAAATCCTTGCCTTTAGAAATATGTTAAAATGAAGAATTTCACAATTAAGTTTACTTTAGCTATATTAACAACACCACTTTTTAAACTTGAACTAAGAAGATTAAAAAAAAAAAAAAAAAGGTGATTTGTGGAGACAGTTTTTGAACCAAACGTGTGACATAGAAATTTCTCACTGAACACATTCATTGCGCCTGCGATTTCTTTTCATCTGTGTAATTAGATAACACATTCTTTCGATTTCAACTGTAAGAGAGAATCTGTCATCTAATTTGATAAGTGATCCAATACAATTAGATAGTAGGTGTGAATCAATCAGGAGGTTTTGAAGAATTCACAGTTACTTTTTCTGGAAGGAATTTTGAAGCGAATGATATCCGAACTGATGCACACTTTTCCAAACTTCGATCCATCCCAGCAATTTTTTTCCTTTTTTAAACTTGGAGCTAAGAAGAAGAAAAAAAGATTCGCGGTAACGGTTTTTGAACCAAACATGTGATGACACAGCAGAAATGTCCCATTGAACGCATTCTCCATCATCATTGTGCCTGTGATTCGGATCATTGGCACAACGATCACGTGTTAACTCGTTTACGTATTGGGCATACCAGATACACACATCTTCACTTGTTGCTAGGTGAACAACCACCTCTTTGCTCTCAATGTGACTATCAAATGTCTGTCCAACATATAATATTAGACTGCCCACGTTTCAATTCTCAGAGTTTGATATTTTTTTTCTAAACGCGAACCCCCCACTACCTTTGTTACTTGGCAAACCAACACATGCTCAAATTTTTCCTTTTTTTAAGTCAATCAAATTTTATGCACTCATTTAAATTTTATTTTTTAAAGTTTTTTTATTCATTACCCGTTTTTCAATCATTTCACATTGATATAGTTTTAACAATGGTTTGGAGCAGCATAGTCAAAATATAGCTCATTGCCCCAGAAAAATTCAAACGAATCCAAATCCAAATCGGATTATTGGTCTAATTAGATTAAATCTTCTTTCTCTTTCAACTGCAGACGAAGTCATTTAATTAGATAGGTGGTTTGGTACAATTAGAGAGTATATGTGAATCACAGGTTAATCACCATGTTTTGGAACATTGACAGTTACTATTTCTGGAAGAATCATGTCATTTTGAAAAGGACGACATCCGAGTCGGTACCCACTTCTCCAAACTTCAATCCATACCACCATTTTTTTTTTTCTTCTTATCTTGAACCAAGGAGCTAAAAACAAAAAGGTACATTTTTGTAGACAGTTTTTGAACAAAAGGTGCGAAAGGGCAGAATTTCTCATTGAAGACATTTGTTACGTCTGTGGTTCGGATCATCTGCCTAATTAGATGGTACAATCTTTTGGTTTCAACTGTTAGAGAGAAGTGGCCATCTAATTATATAGCAGGTTCAATACAAGTAGATAACAAGTGTGAATCACTACGTTTTAAAGAATTTATAGTTACTACTTCTGGAAGGATCGTGTAATTTTGGAAAGAACGATATTAAAGCTAGTATCTACTTCTCCAAATTTCAATCCAAACCAGCAGATCCCAACCCCTTTTTTTTCTTTTTTCTGATCTTGAACTAAGGAGAGGGGAAAAGATTTGTGGGGCAGTTTTTAGCCAAATATGGGACAAGGCAGAAATTTCGTATTGAAAATATTCGCTGGCATCGATACGTCAGTAATGCGAATTATCTGTCTTATTAGATGATACATTCTTTCTATTTGAACTGGAGGAGAGAAAAGGTCATCTAAGTAGATAGGTTAGCTCGATGCAATTAGATAATAGGAGTGAATTACAGCAGCTAATGGCTTGGTTTAATACAATGAATTAGCAGTTAGAAATGGAATTCAAATCCAGAAAGAAGAAGAAAACAGAAGTCAGCCTGGGGGGGGGGGAGGATCTGTAGATAAGCTTGGAGAAGTGGATACCCCTTCGGATAACGTTTTCTTCAAAATTATATTATCCTTCCAGAAATAGAATCTGTGAATTCTTCAAAACGTGGTGATTCTCCTGTGATTCACATCTACTATCTAATTGTATTGAGTCACCTATCTAATTAGATGACCGCTTCTCTCCAACAGTTGAAATCGAACAGATTAGAAATGGAATTTAATCTGTATTTCATTTAGTTAATAACAGTTGGGTACTTTAATGCATTTAATAAATAAACCTTAATCTCAAGTGGATCACGCATCAGTAGTATTAGCATGAGTTATATGCATTATCATTGTGGAATACTTACTTATAAGCTGGTGATGAATTATGTTTATTTTATTATTATTATATAAGATATTCACTCTAATCGTACTTCAATAGTTAATTTCTAAATCGTTGGAGGTAGACAATGAAGATAAAGATAAGAAATTCAAAGTTTTATGACTCGATTACTCGATTAGTTTGGGTCGTTCAAGAGTGAAACTTCCTTTTTTTAAGTTGTTTGTACGTCAAGAATATTTTGCTAAATAAAGTATGTGGACTGTATAAAAATTTAGACTTTGCAATTAAAGATCATTATTTAAGTTATTTATGGCATTTTTTTACATTGATTATAAAAATATCTCTTTCTTTCATAGATTTGCTTCAAAATTTTATTCATTTCAGAAAAAAAAGAAAACTTAACAAATCTCATCCATATAGCTGAGTGTGCATTTGCATTCATTCTATAGCTAGGAGAGGCAGGCCAACCTTTCTGTGTCAAGGTCAAATTAAATAGATTATTTTTCCATTAAAATGATCTATAGTTGTCAAAATATGGATTTTCAAAATATCATAACACAATCAATTTTAGTCAAAAAAAGAAAAAAAAATTCTTTTAATATTATTACTCCAACCATGAAAAAAAAATGCTAAAGTTGTATTAAAAAATTTTAATGTTTTAGATTTTAGCACAGAATTTATCAGCTAAATAATAAAAAAATATGATATTTAGGACCTTTGTTTTCCAACTAAAAATACATGCTTGAATCTATTGGTTAGATAAGCATCTTTTAGATCATGATTAGAATGGACACCTTGTATAAGAAATCAGTAGCATGGTCTCATGAGCAGGAAAAATGAGCATCAGGAGTTTTTGGATTTCATAAAAATTGAGTTTATTCAAATAACATAACATGCATATAAATTTTATACAAAAAGCTACAAAATTATCTATTATTATATTGACATATAGCAATTCATGAGCAAAATGTAGCATATAAAAGTAAATAGTTGGGATAATGATAAAATTTTATCTTTCTTTTGATTTAAATAATTTTCACTTTATAAATCTTTACACAATATATAACAAAATTTGAAATACATTTTAAAAAAATTTTCAATGAATATAAAAATAGAATATTAATATAATGAACATTTATATGATCAAATAATATATATACTATAATATATAAAAAACTAAGATAAATATTTTTCTAACCTCAAAATTTTATTTTTTCTTTATATAACAATATAATATTCAAATTGTCAATACACTAACACATATTCATATCATTGCTACAAAACATAATCAAAAAATATATATTTAAACTAAAATAATTTAAAGTCTCTATAATGTTTATAATATTAAGTTAAACAACTTCTTATTGAAATAATTTTTGAAATGGAAAAGAAGATTTATGTTTTAAGTGAATGGCAACAGTGGAAATAAACAAACAAATCAGGTTTTAAGTTTTTGTGTGGTTGTGAATTATTTAAACTAATTTGTTTTATTATAATTTGGACAAAACATATAATAGACTATAAAAATAATAAAAGTAAAAGTGTAGAATAGTGTGCCCCTTGCTGCGCCAAGGATGCCAAGTCGCCAACAAAGATGGCGGACAAAATAAACAAACTGTTCCGCGGAACAGTTACGGTTATTCATTTCCCGCCTTTTTATTTAGAATGTTTAACTAATTATAATTATTTGTTTAATACTGCCCGGTGCCTTCTACAGATGCCTTCGGCATCTGTAGAAGGCACCGGGCAGTATATTTTAACTTTAAAAAAACATCCTAGGGCTTCGCTTTCATACGGAGCGGGCGGGCAGTAGCTTCGCTAGCACATTGAACAGATGGACGGTGTGGATTAAGGAATAGTGCATAATAATATTACAAGAAAGAATAAATGATGTTATAGGAACGATATTATACAGAATTTTTAATATTTAATGTACTTACTTGCTTTATTTATTCTTTTCATAAACACTTAACACTTCATAACACTCAAAGCATTCTTTCCAAACCTCATCAACTCATTAAAAAAAATATTCCAATCACCTTTCATCCATTCAGCAGGTTCGAAATAGTGCCTAGCATCCCAACTACCAAACATCCACTCCTGTACGATTGCAGACATAATAATATTTCGAGGGAACCAAACGTTGGAGCACCAAAAGAATTACGAGAACTGCGAATAATTTCAAGGCAGACTTCTTTTAATACGAAAACGCAGACGATTTGCGAATTCGCATAGAGTTAATAAAAAGTGTGAAAACGAAAAAATTTTTTTGTAAATATTAACACAAAAAAATGAAATAAATGTTATTTTAATTAATATTAATTTTATTCTAAACTTTCTTTGTATAATAAATTTTAAATTAAAATAATAAGCAAAATTTAAATAATCTGAAATTGATATTTTAAATATTAAATTTATTATAAAACAGTTGTAGTACCTGAACAACTCAACTATTGTAAAAACTAGTAAACAAAACAGAATTAGGGTTACTGTAAGAAAGTTCCGTTGGGTTGCCATATTGGCGATAAACTCGGGGGCACACCGTGCTACACTTTAACCAAAAAATCAAACAAGAAAATATTATATTTCCACAAAAGAAAAAATATGTGGATATAACATTTTTTATTATAAAAATGATGAAAGTAATATTATAATATAATATATAATATGAATATAAAGTAATAACAATGAAATCTGGATTTAATATTTTTATATAAAAACACCATTGGTAATGAAATTGATATAATAATATACATGAATTAGAATAAAATGATCTTCATTTACACTTAATTATCATAAAATTATAAATAATATCAAAATGAAATTCTAAAGTGATACAACAAATATGAGCTCCCTTTGGGTTTTTTCTCCCTCCAATTTTATAATGAATACATGTATCAAAGACTGAATTGTACAGTTCTTAAATGTATAACTGCTGTACAGTTCAATATTGATTTAAATGAATCGAAATTAATTTACAAGAATTTAATATAAACAATATTATATTAATTTACATGAGTACTTTCACTACTTATAATAATTAATATGGATTTAAAAAAATTTCAATAAATTGAAACAAAAAATTCAAGCAGTCAATTATTACACAATTTCAAGTTTGTATAGATAAAGATTTCGGAAACCAAAAAGGACTCATTAAAAAATTATCCGTCAAAAATTACTTTTAAAAAGCAAGTTTATTTCAAAAAGTTAATTAAAACTTGTCAAATAGTTATTAAATTCTTTAAAAGAATTATAACTCCATCTAACTGAGTATTTTTCAGTTCATAAATTCAGTTACTTCTTTTTTTCCATCCGTAAATGGAGTTGAGAATACAAAATATTTCTTAAGCAATATTAATAAACAAATTGTGCAAGCACTTAATTAGCAATTTATTATTTAAAATGTAAATAAAACTATTACAAAAGATAGATACAAATTAATTTTTTTTTTTAAATTTCAACGTTTTGGCACTTTTTAAGAAAACTATACAATTAATTATTAGCAACATTCAAGCAGCATTAATTTTAATATTAATAAAGTGAGGGAATTATGGCAACAGGGTTCCATGCATACATCGTTCACTTTAGCTCTGTGTTATACACTATTAGGAAACATATATCTTATGTAGTCAGTTCATACAGATATTCTTGTATGTATAATCAGTCTTTGTATATTCTTAACCGAAAATAAATTGACTGATTCATTTAAAATGCATTGATCAGCATAGGCCCACAACACTTATTAATAATCTTTTTCTCTTGAATGTAATGTCTTTAGTAGTATAAACAAATACATATCCACAAAATAATATAATAATGTCAAATTTATTGTTTCTTTCAAAATGTAATTAATATTATATATTTATTACTTTCATAATATTCAATTCAATTGATGTTACATTTATTTCCTAAAAGTTATTTTCAATATGATTAAAAATTTTAGATAAATTTTAATCCTATTAAGAAGGAATTTTTTTTTATATATATACAGATGGGAGAAAATCTATTTCAAAATACAGAATGTTTAAAAATAATATTTTTATATAAGAATTGGAATAAATTATCTCTCATACTATAATAAAATTAACTTCTCTTCATAGAATAAATTAAATTTCATTCTAAAATAAAATTCTTGTTTTAGAATTTTTGAAAAAAATTATTTTCTCATCATCTTTACTTCATTATGTGTTAAATAAATTAATGAAAAAATGAGATTTCTTCATCTGAGGAATTATGCAAAACTAAATGAAAATAAGCATAAAAGATTTACTGAGTAAAAAAATATATAACCGTATAAAAAGGAGTCAGCCATCGAAAAAGTATAATACCAACACTCTATTATGCTATTTAGATTCTAACAAAATAATTATACAAAAAGAACATTTGAATGTTCTTTTTGTTTAGTCAATGTATCATTAGAGTAAAATCTATTGACTAAAATCCCCAAATCATATACATATATTGCACAGATACATAATAAATGAGCAATTAGAGTGTATATATACATTAGTATATACATAGATATACACCAATATGTGACACCAATAGTTCTATAAGAACATAATCCTATAAAAATAAAATGAGCAATCATTAAAGTAAAACACCAAGACTAAAATATGATATTCAGGTTCACAACAGCAAGATCAAACAAAAATAACATCAGAGCAATCCTTAGCTTTTTGAAATCTATATAGTAAATAAAATCTATATAGCCATACAAAAAAAAGGAGTAAACCATCATAATAGGGAAAATATCAACACTAAAGTATGCTAATTAGGTTATAACAAGTAAATAATCATTTAACTAAATATATTGAGATATATAGACTAGATATATTGACTAAAATATGATATTCAGCTTCTCAAAAGAATAATCATAAAATAATAAGTGGACAATCACTATAACTAATTATAAGGATTATTATAGAGAATTATTATTAAAAAATGATTAAATGATGATGACCAATATTTTGAAGTATGTGTTATATTGGACAATTATCTGAATCAGCAATCAGAGATTGGTAGGCTCTTCTAATTTTTGCTGACTGAAAACACAAGGCACCACCTCCCCGATTTGCTTGGGAATCCTGAAATTTAAAAGAACCATTTAAAGATATTACGAATTGATGTGGCAGCTTTGTTAAATTTGCAGCATTTATTATTTATTAATTTTGAAGTTCAAATGGGTATAAAAGACAAAATAAAAGAAAAAATGAATTTATATGTGTAGCAGTGTAGCAATCAACAACTTCATTCTTTACAGCTGTATATCCATAATTTATTATTACATTCCCTAGTAGCACACATGTAATGTACGCTATTTTACGATATAAAACAATATTCTCAATATTGTATAAGACTAATATTGAATAATATATAATATTATGCAATATTGTACTCAGGCTGTGTTACCTGTGTCATTGAAGTTTTTTTTAACAGTCTGATATATATAGGGAATGTTCCCTATATATATATGATTTATATATAGAGAGAATTCCCTATGTATATAAATCCTGTATTAATGTGCAAACTTTAAGGATATTTAAAATATAAACAAAGAAGCATTTTTTGTACAGCAATGATGGATTGAAAATGAAAAGTTTCATTGGAAAATACAAGAAATGCTGAGAAAAGGAAAAAGCTTTTTACTTGCATAATATTTCATTAAGTGCACAAATGTGCCACCAGAAACATTGATACAAGTTTAGTAGTACCTAGCAAGTAATTATCATACATTATTTTGAGATGCCAGGTATTATATGAACAATTGCAGCAAGAACTGAAAGTTTTGCAGTAAAGTTTTTTTTTTTTTTTTTATCAAAGTCATTGGTCGACACTACATTTTTCCATCTTGCTTGCACTTTCTTGTTCTACACTTTCTAATTCCTAAACCATATAGATATTTAAAAAACTGCTTCTTGATATGTATTTTACTTGCCTTAAAAATTTGGATCATGAATTCGTGGGCATCCTGTATAAGTTAAAATATAAGGCAATTGACAACAAATTTTATCTCACTTAACTTAGCAAACACTACAACATACCAACAAAAACATGAAGACAATTTCAAATAAAGATAATAAATCATACCATTCTATTCATGTCTCCAACACAAATCCATCTTTTGGACGCACTTAAAGACACGGCCCACTTACTGTGATCCTCAGTGGATGAAAAGACGAGGTCTACATTTCGTCTTCCCATTTTCACTGTCATTTTAATCTGAGAAATATCAATAACAGTATAATTGGAAGTGCAATTTGGCGGTAAAAATCCACCAGAACCTCTTCGCCATGTTTCTGTTGCCAAATCTGCCTTCAGCTCTGGCGCAATAATGCTGCTGTACACATCTATAGAAAAGAAAAGACCAAAATTATGATATAAATACTGCATATTATGAGACTAGCAAACTTTTTAGAAATGAATAAAAATATACTATCGTAACATTTTAGTCTAAGAATTTGAGTGTATATTCATTTTCATGTCTCTGACAGCATGATTCATAAATTGAACTTTACACGGTGGCTCTGTTCTTAAGCCTTTTAATCATACTTTCCTCCAAATCATATGTAGGGACACGAGTTCTATTGGTAATCGCACAATGGAGACTTTCTCGTTGTTTATAGTTGCATCTATATTGTTCTCAGTCCATTCCCTACCCTTTGATAGCTGAGAATATGTCATTGTAATAATGGTAAAGATCGAATTACGCCGTTTTTCTAGAATTAATAACTGGTGCCTGCGTCTTTATGGAAAATAAGATACATTTATGGCTAGCTCCCCAGGTAGTAAAGCCTAGTACCCAATATTGTATAATATTGAGGGACATTATATGATATTAATAACTGAAAAATATGGACCAATGTCATAATTATTTTTATGCTATTAAGGCCCATAAAAACCACGAATATAATTTTATACGCCGTTTATATGTGTGTGGCAACATGGTTTTATATATGTGGTGGGTGGGTGTTGGGTCTAATGCCACCTAGTCATACCAAGCCTGAATGAATAGAGATCCTTCGAATTAAGCCAGAAGTGTGCGCCTTCAGTTGTTATGACTTTGCTCGAACACACACGACACAATCCTTTTTAGGGGGAGGCCGAACTCATTTACACACTCATTCATCCGTCTTCAAGTCAGAATTTAGATCCAAATCAGAGACCGACACTTCCCTGATTCAGTACCCCCAGAGGTATCATTTGTTATGGGAACTTGGAGGACTTTGCAGTCACGACCTATTTAACCCTTTGCACTCGAAACCTTTTTCGCTTGCGCGAACCAGCAACTCGAAACGATTTTGGCCAAATTCGGCGAACATATTACAAGTAATTGAAAAACATTTATAAGGAAACAAACGTATATAAATAATAAAATTTCACTAGTTTATTCATTTATATGTCGAAAACAAGAAATTTTATTAAGTATTACAAAATTTTAATAAATATTACACTCTGTAATTAAAGTTTTAAATTTAAGTTAAATTAAATTAGTTAAAGTTAAGTTAAATTAATTAAGTTTTAAAATTAAGTTAAAGGTTTAAATTTAAGTTTAGTTAGCGTCGTAGCAGCGTAGTTCGATTTAAAGTTTTAAAACACTCGGGCGCCGCAGCAGCGCCGCTCGAGTTTCCACTTCGAATCGGCCGGGCGCCGTATCGGCGCCGCTCGAGTGCAAAGGGTTAACTTGCCCCAACTGCCATTAGCCAACACGGCGGTCTTTGGCCAAGACAAGGACAAAACCCGCGACCTTTCGGTTGTGAGACTGAAGCTTTACCTTTCCAGGCTACCAAGGCCCCCTTTATATATGTGGTACGCATGTGCCTACCCTTGAGGCGGATCATTGGAAGGGGAGGGTACAAGAAACAAAAACGCAAAAATTCATGTCATTTTCTGATTTTGCAAAAAGAAAATGCTTGCTTTCCCTATGCTTGCATATAGACAGTAGCGAAATGAGAGAAAAAATTGCAAGCATCATTGTGAAATTTACTTCTTTCCTTCCCCCTTCTCCGGGCCCACAGTGGTCAGATAGTAAGGTCTCCGTTTCGGAACCAGAGGGTTTCAGGTTTGAGATCCTTCCTCTTGCCACTTTGACTCCTTTACCAGAGCTTGATTAGAGCAGGGGCATATGGGTATTTTCCCCGGCCCCCACATCAGCCCCCCCCCCCCAAATAGAATAAAGTTTATTTTGAATTTATTTACGAAGTAGTGAAACAAAGGGGGCCCTCAAAGAAGTTTTATCCCAGATCCAATAAGGCTAATTGGGCCCTGTCTTTTCATCATCTATGTCTTTTCATCCCTAACATCAACTATGCTGTTCTAATTATAATCAAAGCATATTTTAACTTTTATTGTACTTATTATTTTATTGTATTTTAACTTTTTATGCAGTTAACCAATCTTATTAGAAAAATTTAATAATAATAATGATGACATTTTAAAACATGCAATATAAGAATCTCTTTTTTTATGATTAAAATTATCTGAGTTAAAGCTATTTAATCTAAATAAGGATCATATACAGAAATTATTTTAAGAAACAATTTTAAATAGACATTCTCACATTTTAAGGGTTAGTCAACTGAAAAAGTTCTATGAACATTATTGTTAGGTTTTAGGGTTTTTTATAATTTGTTGTCCCTTAGACTACTGCTTGAAATCAGAACCTAATAAGGTATTTTTTTTAATTTGCACAAAAATAAATGCAAAAATCATTAAATTTCCCTGAATATTCTGCCAAAACAAAAGAAAAGGCCATTTATAACCCCTTGAGGTTATGACATTACTCCAAATCAAAATTTCATAAATTTAAATCAATTTGTTTAACATTATTCAAAAATAAATAAGCATATAAATACAAATTAATGAAATTATTCAAATGTTTTAAAATGCTGATGAAAAATAATCTACCATCAAGTTAATCTTTCTCATTTTTATCATGGGTGACATAACTTCATGCAAGTTAACTTTTAGAACTAAAATTTCTAGAATCAACACCAACACACAAAAAAATTTGAATTATGATTGAAAATTTATGAGAAGAACTTAAATACATTTAAATTTGGTCATACCTTTTTTAAATTGGCCATCCTTAGCAAAACTAATAAATGACATTTTACCAGTACTTTTCAATGGAGTGATTCTTTCAAATGGTTCTCTCCTATTAAATGATGGTTTACTGGTAAATAAGGTTTTAGTTTTATCATCCAGGTAAGTAAGAGCGTCGTCAGTAACTTGACTTTCATAAATCTTTGGACTACAATGCAATAGCTGATTACCTGGAAAAAATAAGGCACAATAAGCTGAGATTAAAATAATTATAATATCCAAATCTCTAATAACTTTGCATTACTAAAGTAAATAAGTAAAATAATTTTCTAGGCCTTCATATTGTTACAAATCTGTAATGTTACTTCTCAGCATGGTTAGTTCAATTACTGTAAAGACCGTTTTACTGTCAACTCTGCTTGGTGTTTATCTGATGCAGAATCAGTGATCTCAGGATTGGCGACAGAATAGATAATACTGGAAACTTCTAGAATTATAGTAAATTGGGCCAAAATAATCAAGATATGCTTGACTGTTCTGGAACCTTCTCTGCCCGTCTCAGGGAACTATAAAAAGCTGGCAGTCTCATAAGTCATTGAACTTAACATTGAATATCCTAAATCAAAAAAAATCTGTGATATTGTTTTGAAGAGCTCTGTTACAACGAATACATTTTTTATAAAGATTTTCACACTGAAGTAAAAGTGCAACATATCATTTATACCATTCTCTTGGAAATATAATCCCTTTCATACTATGTAAAATGCCATTAACATTTCTTCTTGAGAACTTTTTTAATAACATTAATTTCTATCAATCAATGTATTTTCATTAAACTATCAATTACAATATGTCATTATCTGCAGGTTATTTAATAATCACAATATATTTCAATAACTCCCAAATCTTTCATGTGCCAATATTTAAAGGGGTGTCAATTTGGTAAGAAATTTAAGAAATGAAAAATTGTAAGAGTTTTGTGAAAAAAAATATAAAAAATAAGGAATTCAATATATAAAAATTATTTTTTGCTTTATGGAAAACAAATGCCATTTAAAATCAAAGTTCTGTACAAAAAATTAGGACATGGAAGGTGTTTTTAAAGGGAATTTCATTAAATAGAGAAACTACTACATATATATATACAATGCAAAGAAAGACAAACTAATTAAAAATATTGCTTATTTATAAAATTTTATTGAAAAAAAGAGACTTAACATATATATATATTTTTTACTCAGAAATAAAATTATTTTTTATTTTCTAAATTAAATTACATTAAAAACATTTTAATTTGTTGATATTAAATGAGTAATGGTATAGATACAGGCATATATTACATTTTTAACATTAGTGAGAGATATAAAAAACAAAGCTAATAAATCAAACTAATACTTACATATCTCATTCAAAGAAGTGACATTAAAAGACACACATAAAATGCTTTGCCCATTTACCATGGCATTACTTGGATATTTATATTCTCTGGTTTCACCAAATTTTGGTATACTATGGATCAGCCAAAATCCATATTTACCCTTAAAAGCAACAACACCTAAGATAAAAATAAGAATTAATCTACTGTGTTTCCAAACATCCTTAAACTGTTTTAATTTAGTCAAGACAAAACCAAACCTTTTAAGTGTCCATTGGATGTACCATTGAAACCAACAGGTGGGTCATCATTGTAAAACAAGTAAGTGGCTTCCTGTAATTAATCATTCAAATCATTAATTTTCAACTAACATTTTTTCCTTTATATTTTAGATTTGATTTAAAATAATATACATTTAGATGTCCTGTCAGATTTGAATATTTTAAATTCAGAATATACAAAAACATTATATAATGAATGGAAGACAGTAGATGTTTAATAGTATTTATTATTACAATATGTTTCAGTAAGTTCTTTTTATTGGCATAGGTATACTAAAAATAAACACGTATTTTTGTTTTCTCTTGTGAATAATAAATCTATGTATCAAATATATTATAATGCAATAAAGCAAGGAAACAAGCAATAAGCAAGAGTTAAAATGGTGATTAGATGTTTTTCAGATTTGAACTGTTAAGAGAGTTAAATTATAACTTAAAGTAACAACCTGCATAGCAGTTTGTATATAGAAGAAGAAAAAATCTAAAAGATACCAATGCAAATGATATAGCTTGTAAATAAAAAGTTCATAGAGCAATCTATTTATAATAAAATTATACTTGAATGCATAAGTAACTAATCAGATTTAAATAAAGCTGTCAAAAAATTGTATTGCATAACATATAACTATACTAAATAAAATTCCTCATAATTACATAATTCCCTGTTTCCAAATTCAGCTCTTTAACCTTTAACCATTCTTTGCTTTCCCCTTCAGATTAAATAGTAATTTATAGAAACAGTTTTTCTTGATTTTTTTTCTAGTTGACACTATTGCTCTGCTTCTTTGAAAAATGTTAAAATAGGATAATACAATAAAAAAATTAACTTTGAACTACCTCTTTATTGTTTATAACAGGATGCAAAGTTTTTGCAAGCATGGATGAATCTGTAGTTATACTCTCCTCAGAGAGTATCCATCGTCCAGGTGTATCAGAAGACATATAAGCATATGCTGTTCCATCAGCAAGATTGGTTCCACTATACCCTTGCTCAAGTTTAGGTAATTTGTAGTTTACAAACCTGAAAATAAATAAGTATTTATTAGTCCTTAGAAATTATTGCATTGTATCATATATTAATGTATACATGGATTATTGCAATTTAATTTCTTTTTAAACTATATATATATATAAAGTTTAAGTATAGAATATAAGATATAAAGTATTTAAGAACTGTAAGAGTTATAAGGTATAAAACAAATGAAATGTATCTCTTTCAATTCAGTGTTTAAATTCTATCTTCTACTTTTTATTAGCAATGTTAGATGGAAGTTTTATCCCTTATAAAAATAGAACAGAATCTGACTGTTATTCAAATAAAGAGATATTGTAAATTTTATTCATTGTAGGGAAATATATAATATTCATGTGATATTTATGTTAAAACAATTTTGCTAATAAAGAGTTGAGTATTGTATTTTTAAAACTTTAAAAATAAATCAATCTAAAAAAACTTTAAAAAAATTTAAGATTGAAGCCAACAAAAATTTAATTTAAAAATTTCACACTTTTATTCTCGTACTGTTATACTGTTGTTCTCATTATCACATTTATTGAGGGGTAATACAAATCAACAATAAATAGAGAAAATGCAAATAAAAAGTTTTTGAAAGTATATATGATAAGTAATTTTACAATTAAAGTTTTCATAATTTATTGCATCAAAAAAACTATTATGACATTCAAAAATGTTTCTTTTTAATTATCTTCATGCTCTTAAAATTGAATTTGATATTTTAACCAAACATATCATTATAAGCTATTTACACACAAAAAAAATTATAAAATAATTTTTCAAGTCTCATTTAAAAGAGTATTAGATTTAGGATACTTAAACTTGATAGAATAATAAATTATGAGAAATGAAATCAGAATACTTTTAATCAATAATAAATGTAAAAGAAGAAGAAAGAATAAGCAAAGAAATTAAGAAATGAAAGAGCAATGAGGAAATGAAAAGTAACAGTGTTTTAGTACTGAAAAAAATGTCTTTCCATTTTTATGCATAAAAATGGACATGTTTGTATAAATACAGCAAATACAAACAATATTAAATAGTTTGACTCAACTGCAATTCCTTAAACTTTCAGCATTATTTTAGGCATAAATAACATTCCTTATAGTTAAAAAATTTTAATTATATGCTTTTATTTCTTTCTTATAAACATATATTTACAAAAACACATATTATTTGTTTATTTCAAATACATGTACTTCATTTAATTTGTTTCAAGTGATCAATAGATTCAAATCTTTTTTTGAACAAGCAAATATATTCTTTCAAATTATATCTAAAGCATAATAAAAAGTAATTATTAAAAGTATTTTTTAACTAAGTTAAAATTAAAACACAGAAAAAATGAGTCACAGTTAAAATAATAGCAATTAATTATGTTTAGCAAGTTATAAACTTTTAATTTCCAGATAATTTAATTTTAAACAATTACCAATCAACACTTTGGCCATCTTCATCTTTACACCCAAATTCAACAGCAAAGGAAGAATTAACAATGAAAAAAATAACTACGCTAATTACACAGAAGCGTAAACCCAAAGATTGCATGATTTTTTTTCAAAAGTCACGGACTATTTAAATTTTCATTTGTCACAAAGAAATATATATATAAACGCCAGAACAGTCAGTATATAAATGATTACAACGTCAGAGCCCGTTACCGAAAAAGGATCCTAGGTAATCAGGAACCGTTTGCAAATGTTAAACATACACAAAGATAAGGAAATTCTTATCTTCCTTTTCTTTTTCCTTCCTTTAACATTTTTTTCTGTGTTTGTGCATGTTTGGTCTCGAAAATTTTGCAAAAAAATTGCATTCTACAAAGATAAATGTTCTGCGTCAAGTGAAACTGAAATCTTGTTTATTTACGTGAAACGCAGAGCACGTTGCCATGACATTTGGATAGAAGTGTCACCATTCTCGTAGTGTCTTTTTCATCTTATTGTTTGAAAATGGAATAAGACATTATTCTTGGCATTCTTTTCTTTTTCTTTCCGGATTTCAGTTGAACATGTTGGGTAAAAATTTATTGCAGTAGGTAATAAAATTAAAAACTAGTTCAATACCTGGCATTGAAGACAGTATTCAACGATCTAATTAATATTATTTCCAGACTTAAGTTTCCAAGTCTGTACCGACACTTGTAAAAGATTGCACTGTTATCAGTATTTTTCTTCAATATTATATGATATTATAAATAATCATCAGCATTGTAGAGTCTTAAAAACTGATATCTCACAAAATTCATTATATTTATTTTTGTAGTGTCGTTGGAGAACAGATTCTAAAACTCGAAATCAGTTATCGATAATAACAACCAATCAGGATTCGCGTTTATAAGAATATCTACTGTAAACCAATTTCACTTGTTGCAACAATAAAATGGACAATTTTAGATTAATCTCGCATTACAGCAATTCATATCCCCTCATACGATTAAAATATATCCTAAACATATAAAAACGCTACCCATGAAGTTTCGAAAACAGAAGAAAATATTACTAAATCTTAGAGAAGAGGTTTGAACCATTCCCTATTATTAGAAATTTTGAATGGTATCTTTCCGATACTGTTCAAAATTTTGAATACTGCACACTATTATCTTATTAAAACAGAACTGTGTTGATTTGATTAGCTATAACATAACGAAATATCTTTCAACATTTTTTTCGATCTATCAATTTTTCTGAAATAATGCTAATAAAGGAGAATATTGCTCTGTAAGAAGTTCTTTCTCAATCCCCAAATCAAAAATTTCGCATAAAAGAAATTATTTCTTATTTTTTAATCATATTATTCGAACTGAATTATGCCAGCCTATCATCGTACATTAAATAGAAACTTCTTGAAATCGTAATAAAAAATTCCCTTATATTGAAAGAAATTAGAAAACAATGCAAAGATAACTATATTTTATCCAATTCAAGAATATGACTTCTGCTGGCACTATTTTAAATTTCTTCCCTGGCAAATCATACACATAGTAAATTCGTATCTTCTAAAACTGTTTTCAAAACTTGGATTTTTCTTTTTTAAGCAATGCGATCTATTTTTACGATTTACGATCTATTTTTTATTTTATTTTTTTCATTTCCTGTACATGTTTTTTTTTAATTTCTATCTAATTTAATTTTTTTTAAATGCTGCATGGCTTATTGCATTTTTTTTTGTTGTTGTTATGAATAATAAAGATACATTTTTTCTAAAAGTAATAAAGTGAAATATAAAGCATACAAATTAAACTTAAAATAACAATTAAAATGAGTTTTATCTTTTTAAATATTTAAATACAGTTAAAGCTCCTTATTCGCGCTCCTTCAGTCGCGTTTTTACTATTCGTGGATTTAAAAAATGCGACCCAATTCCTATATTCGTGGTTAAAAATTTCTTTATTCGTGGGTCTAATAAGTACACACATAATAATAAAGGGATTCCAACCCAATATCCTTTGTAAATGCCGTCAAATGGGCTAATAAAAAAAGTAAAAGAGTTCTTATTACAACTTTGTCTAAAGTATGTAGTTAAATGCAAACTGCAACCATTGCTGAAATTGTGAATGGAATAGGACGAGATGTCTTCGAACAGATAGAATCAAGAGGCATTCAATAATTGCTTGAATCGCAAGATGAAGATCTGACTGAAACCGACTGGGAGGAAATGTTAAATTCACAGCCCATTGACGAAGAAGCTTCAACAAGGACTGGAAACGTGACATTTAATTTGAAAAATCTCAGTGGAGGTTTAAGAATGGCAAATGAGCTTTGCGATTTCTATATGAACGTCTATGGAACGAAGTCTTATTTTTAAGAGACAAATTGCTAATGCGACTGCTGCGTATCAGTCTGAATGGAAGGAGCTTTTGAAAACTGCCCAACAAGATAAAATTACAAAATTCTTTAAACCATTACATAAGCCTTAAGATAATTAATCAAAATGTTCAAAAACTTCAATTTAACTGATTTTTTATGGGGTTTTTTTTTTTTTGTCACCTAGGAACGTATCTCTTATAACCCACATAAATTACCATTCCGTATTCACGGTTTCTGTATTTGCGGCATATTTATGGAACATATACCCCGCGAATAAAGAGCTTTTACTGTACGAAATTTTATTTTTATATGGACTTTAGAATTCATACAACATTTTTTACTTTAATTTTATATGGACTTAGCTAATATACATGTATGTAGAATAATTTTCATTTTAAAGTTTGCTTTTTTCTTCCTCCGGAGACAGGCAGCCTATTTACAAGCAGACGTGACAGAAAAAGGGTGTTATATAGCATTTTTCGATAGGTAAAATATTATTTACAGTGCTAATATATATATATATATATATATA
>JAPMOQ010019781.1:680733-697620 GCA_026543055.1 Argiope trifasciata | reverse complement strand
TATATACACACTGAAGTGACAAAAGTCATGGGATGACTGTTAATATCGTGTCGGTCCTCCTTTTGTCCGGCGAAGTGCAACAACTCGACGTGTCATGGAGTCCACAAGTCGTTGGAAGTCCTCTGCAGGAATATTGAGCCATGCTGTTTGTATAGACGTCCATAATTGTGAAAGTGTGGATGGTGCAGAAGTTTGAGCACGAACGGACCTTTCGATGATGTCCCATAAATGCTCTATGGGATTCATATCGGGCTATCTAGGTGGCCAGATCATGCGCTGGAACTGTCCGGAATGTTCTTCAAACCAATCGCGAACAGTTCTGGCCTGGTGACATGGCGCATTGTCATCCATAAAAATTCCATCATTGTGTGGGTACGTGAAGTCCATGAATGGCTGCAAGTGATCTGCAAGCAGATGAACATAACCATTTCCAGTCAATGATCGGTTCAGTTGCACCAGAGGACCGAGTCCATGCCATGTAAAAACAGCCCACACCATTATGCAGCCACCACCAGCTTGAACAGTGCCTTGCTTACAGTTTGGGTCCTTGGCTTCGTGGGGTCTGCGCCACACTCGAACTCTACCATCAGCTCGTAACAACTGAAATCGTGACTCATCTGACCACGCCACGGTTTTCCACTGGTCTAGGGACCAGTCGATAGGCTCACGAGCCCAGGAGAGTCGCTGCAGGCGATGTCGTGCTGTCAGTAAAGGCACTCGAGTTGGTCTTCTGCTGTCATAGCCCAAGGAAGACAAATTTCGCCGCACAGTCCTATCGGACTCGTCCTTCGTACGTCCCACATTGATTCCTGCAGTTATTTGACGAAGTGTTGCGTGCCTATTAACATTGACCATTCTACACAGACGTCGGTGGTCTCGGTCGTTAAGTGCAGGTGATCGCCCACTGCGCAGTCCATGATGGGATGTGAAGCCTGAAATTTCCTACTCTTGGCAAACTCTTGATACTGTGGATCTCGGAATGTTGAATTCACTAATAACTTGAATGCATGAATAACTTGAACACAAATGAAAGCTCTGGAAAACGAACTGCGCATTTATACTTTTTCGCTGCGATACTACTGCCATCTGTATATTTGCATATTGCTATCCCATGACTTTAGTCACTTCAGTGTATATATGTGTGTGTGTGTGTGTGTGTGTGTGTGTGTGTGTGTGTGTGTGTGTGTGTGTGTGAGTAATTTGAAAATTTGATGTGTATGTACGTAAAACTATTAAATAATGGCAAATAATAATAAACATAAACTAAACATAATACATTTAAAAGTATCAGCGTATACGAAAAATATATAACATAGATATAGTTTAACAACAAAAATACACAACTAACGTAAAAACAATTTATTTACATTGCATACCGAAAATAAAGCAAAACAGCAAATCAAGTCCGGTCAAATCCCTTTTATTTATTGATCGAGACTGAGATCGCTACAACAGCATGCGAAGAATGCGAGAAAGTTTTAGAGAGCTCACTTTCGCTGGTTTCATTTCGATTCTACACTCAAGTCATACCAATTTATGTAGTGAATGAAATTAAAAGAAGACCAAAAAAATTCGCTTTCATTGTCTACAATATTTTTAGCTTGTTTCTATTTAGTTGCCTTTGGAAACTAGTCTCTGCTGACCGAATATTGACTGTCTGCCTCAAACAATTAATAAGAAATAAGCAAAAAAATACATCTATACGTATAATAAAGCTCAATGTGTGTGTGTGTGTGTTGGCGCTCTACAGACCAGACCGTTGGACCTACAGCTACCAAATTTGGTACATGTATACCTTCCAGGTCGGGAATGTGCACCTCGGAGCCTTTTCTTGAATTTTTAATTAGAATTTGAATTAATTAAAATTTAAGCGAAATTTCAACGATTTTCCGCTATAACTTCCGAAAATATTATAGCACAAACATGATTTTTACATCAATTTAAAGATTTAAAAATTAGCTTTCTAATGGTATCAGTGTTTTAATGTATAACTTAAGCTTCTATTTTTAACGAATTTTTAAAGAAATATTTTAACCATGTGTTAAAACAATATATTTCGGACAAAACAATAAAATTTAATCTGCACGAACACGTCAAAGGGGAAAAATTAGGTTTTATCAGCATGTTGCCATCCTATTGACGGAAGATCAAACTAAAAAAAAAACAACTATCATTACAAATTAAATCTAAAGAAATGCAACTTTTAGCACGTGACTGGATAAAATAAAAGAAATATAATATGTGACATTTTCTAAAATAAATAATGAACGAACAAAGGGAAAAAAATAGCTTTTATTAAACTGTTGAAATCATACTGACAGAAGTTCAAATTAAAAAAACAAATTAACTATGACTGCAAATTAAATCGAAAAAAAAAATGTAACATTCACCATGTGATTGGATGAAATTAAATAAATATTAAATGTTATGTTTTCTAAAAAAGAAATACAATACAAAGGTTTCTATGATCGTTTGCAACATCTATATCATTAATTTAGTAAATCAGTGTTACGTGACTTTCGAAGTTTAAGTATATCTGGCAGTGAAATTATAAAGAGAGCAAGGCACATAAGTATTTAATTGAAAATCTTAGACCCCATTACTATTGGCGAACCAGCTGGTCGCCAAAGGCGTCTAGTATTTAATAAAAATTGAGATCATATGAAAAATTACAAAATTGATTTATAATTTTCATTATCCTGTTGCGAAATGAAGCATTTTAATACTAAATAGTTTGAACTAAATTTTTGTAAGAGGTTTAATTGAGCAGAAACAAATTTTTGAATGAAAATAATACTTATTGCAACATATATGCAGATAATATATATTGACTAAAAATAATATATGATGACCAAAAAATTAAATGAAATAGAAATTAAATTTTAGAAAACAGCATTTAAAAAGTATTTAAAATATCATTTAGAAGTGTTAGCTGTTAGAATTTTTCACATAATACATTTTCCGATAAATACGAGATTATTTTTCTGTTGTCTAACAGAATATAAAGTCTAATTGAGGTAGTTGCATAATTCAAATGAAACAAAATTTTAATCAGTAAGCGAAAAAAAAGGGCACATTATCTCATAACTGAAAGTAAAGCCAATGTGAGAAATTTATCAAATAAAATAAAATTCACTTTTTTTTTCATATTAATTTGAGTTGAAAAAACAAATTTTAAAAAATATGTAACAGCAAACGGCGGGTAAGTAAAAATATACTTTTAATCTAATCTATTTAAACGTACCAGAGAAAACAAATTGGACTGATTGGGCTAGAGCCTTAAAAAAAGATAAGTAGTATTTTTTTAATTCCTTTGTCAAATGATTCTATAGTGAAAAGTTCTCCGTTTTAATATGCTTTTCAATTAGAATAATTTTAATTTTGAAAAATTAGGCATATGCGATTAATGATGTCTTTTAATTAATTTAAAACTTAATTTCCTACTTTTTTATATTTTAAATTAGTCTTTACTTTATTCTAACACTATCTTCCCTTTTCTGGCCCAAATACTACTTTTTTTATTTAATTACTAGCTGGTACCCGGCGCCTTGCTGTGGCTAAGAAAAATATTAAGTGCAATCAATGAATAAATGTTTTATCGAAATAGGATGAACGGTACGACATTACATAAAAAATGAAAAAACAACTATTCATTTTTTAGCTCCAACTTTCACTCTATCTGGAGCTCTCCTACTCATGGTTGTCTACGCAAAAATCATACCCTTTCAGTAGTTTCCGTCATTAAGGCGATAGTCCTATTCTAAGGACAGGTGCCCCAATAATCCCGTCAGTGAACTTCAACTATTCACTTTTATATATTAGATTTGTGTATTCTTTTAGAATTGTAAAACTTGATGTTCTTTCAGAATGGTAAAGAAAGAAACTATTCACGTTATCACGTGATTCGTTTCATATTCGTTCAGAATTCTCAAATTTAATGTTAGAAAATGCGATTGAAATAATTTCTTTTAAAATTGATTAAACATAAAAAATATATTTATACCATAAAATCGTTAATATCGTTGAAAAGATAATTTTTGAAGATTAAGATGGTGCACAATTGTTTGTACTACAATATTTTTGGTAGTTACTGCGAAAAATGCTAAAATTTAATTAAAATTAAAAAACGCCAGGGTTTATCTCCTCAAAACTTTCTCGCATAATCTGTCATAAAGTTGTTAGCTCTGAGAATGACTTGCATGACATTTGCATACTATAGCTACAAAATATTAGCCTTGTATTTAGCATTTCTACTGAAACTATTGTCTCCTCAGTGAGTTATTTGGAGATTAATCCTTGGTAAATAGAAGCGGTTAAGATATATATATATATATATATATATATATATATATATATATATTAAAAACTTAACTTAAAGAAAAACTTAAAGAAAAATATTTCTCCCGCGTTTCTCTAGCATCCCGTTGTAAAGAGATTTGTTCCGCTGGTTCTTTTCATGTGCAAATTATGCCCTCCCGAGGAAAAGTAGATTGAGGTTAATTTCAACTTTTTCTTTTTGTTTGTTTGTTTACTCCATGGAAGTACTATTACCAAGGAAGCGCGCTACCGAATCTTCCTACGGGGAGAATTTAAGTAACTGTTTCTCCCACTAGAGCGCAACAATATGGCCGCCGCGCATGCGCTATGGCCGGGCTCACAGCAACATCGTGATAATAGGAGATTCTCTATTCTTAATATTGAAGTAAAAATACAAGAGGCTGTCGTTTTTCTTTAGTACAAATCGGAAATATTTATTTGCATTTTTGGCGCTTAACTATAAAAAATATATATATTCTTAAACTTTATCCATCAATATTCATAATTTAATCAAAATATTCAATAAAAGCACATAATTTAAGGATTTAATTCTTGTTAAAAGAATATATTTCGGAAAAGATTATTTTAACAAAACAGGAAAGCATATTGCAAATTTCTAATAAAACTAAGCAGGAAAATATCTTACTTCTAAATAAGATTGGTATTTGAATTTTTCATTAGTTTATGCTATTTAAGTGCAGGTGTTTAATAATACAACAAAGTATACTTTAAAAAGCTAAATAAGGATTGTATGTATTTTGAACAAAATTATAAAAAGTTTCAATTTGTAATCATAAATAATTTTAAAACAGCTTAAGTATGTGTTAAGTAATATGTAAGTTGATTAATTCTGAAACTCACAGAAAATGAAGAAATAAACATATCTAGAAATGAACTTTATTTGAGACTGTTGGTGCATCCAAAAGCAGAACAAGCAGACATTTTCCCGCTTAATTTCGCTTAAATTTAGTAAACATATTATTAATTATTTACAAATAAACAAGTGACTCTTTCACTTACAAACGCATACAAAAATGAAATGTTTTGAGTGTATAGCGATGGCTCCGCGGTTACAGTTTTGGCTTCGTACCTTTAGCGTTAAACGGCCATTCCGTACCTAAAGCTTGTACTTCCATGGTTTACTCATTTGCAAACTATTGTTATATGCGTACATTCCAATCTCGTTTAAGAGATTTAAACATAAAGAAATATACAAATGCAAAATTTTATTTCATAATTCCATTTAAAAAAAAACATCCTTAAAAATGTAAAACATATTTAGTTGTAAAACGTCGTTCTATTAGTTGAAAAAAAAAGAAGAAAATATAAAGAAGGATTAAGAGCAACAATAATTTTATTTTCTATTAGGGAAATTCATAAAATGAAATTTTCTGATGTATGTCGACTGCCTTTTATCTTTCTAATCAGATTGTTCTTATCACTTTTTTTGTCAGTTTTTTACAACAGTTTTTATTCCACGTGCTACTGGGAAATGCATGCTACGCTGAAAACATCTCATATCTAAATCTGTTAAATAAAAACGGAACTGACTGAATTTTTATTGATATCAGGAATATTCTTTTTTTTCCTCTGTTTTGACTTTGAAACTGCAGTATATCTTCTATCTGAGGCATATGTTTTTATAATAATACGGATGAACATATGTAGTACTGAACAATTAGTTGGTCAAAGACACTAATATCTCGCTGACTTGCATTTTGATTCTTTTTATTCATCAAGTTGTTTATTTTTAACATAATTTGCGTGATTTATAAAGCCTTTGGCGTACAGTTTTACACAGTTAAAATAATTAAAAACATAAAATGGATAATTACAATTGCGAAACATTTTAAGTATCTGCTCTTATATTTAAAAATCTACCACCTTCTACTCCTCAACCCTCTGCGTCCCCTGATCATAAAATGGAGTTGAGGCAGTGTAGGGTACTTTAACTGGTTATTTCACCCTCCCCCCCAAAGGCACACGAATAATTCGAAATGAATGGACCACCACAACAGCAACATTGGCGAAAACTACTGTAGAATTCCAGGAGCCATCACCGGCCACGGTGCAACGCTTCTCATGGGAAATAAGTCCCGTCATTGATGGGGGGGGGAGTAGTTGACTCACCACCCTGACCACTTCTGTATTCATCCCGTTGACGAGAACCAGCTGCAATACTGGAAGCTTCTCATCTTCATTTATGAGGTGCTCCCCAGTGGGATATGCAGTGTAGGGAAGGACATGGGAAACTTTTTCCATGGGAGGTAGCAACTATGAATGTTCCCTTCTCGAAATCTGTTCCATCATCTTTTGCAAAATAATATTGAAAACTGAGCACGTGCGTCTTGTACATGTTCTATCAAATAGGATTAAAACACACTCAGGTTTAAAATTTTGCTTCAAAAGCATATTTTTTTATTTGTCTAAATCATTTCATTTTTAATTATTAAGGAGTTCATATGTTAGTTAATGGAAGGGCCATCAACTCTGATTTGATCTAAGATTTAATATACAGCTCTAATTCTGATTATAAATCTGAATGCCAAATTTTCTCCATATATCTATTTATCTATCTCTATATATTTCAGCTCTAGTTAGATTAGTTTTAGTTATCACAATCATATGCTACAAAGAGACAGATATAATGCGATGTTTGAACTCTAGATTATCGGAAATGTAGAGATTTGATGAATTTTCGACTTTTTCAACGATTACAACATTTTCTCTTCGAATATGAGAAAGCATCAATATTAAACGCAGACAACAATACTATATATCATGAAGCAAAAAGAAAAAAAGAAAAGAAAAGAAAGAAAGAAAGGAATCAACTGGAATGGTCTTCCCAAAAATTTCTCGCATACATTCTCATAAACGTGTAATTTCAGAAAAAGCAAAGCAGAGAATTATCATATAATTATCACGAAATACAAGGGGTATTCAAATGAAAAGGTACGAAGCCCCACTGTGGGTATAAATGAAGACTATACTCAAAGTATACACCATAATCCTGAGCGCAACGAGCCCATTGATTAACGAGCTGAAGGGTTTCTTGTTCCCAGAAATCCTGTGGCCGTGGAGAGATCTAGTTATTCACGGCGTCTTTGAGTTCGCCGTTCGAGTTGAAGCGTTTCCATTTCAGATGTTTATTCAGAGGACTAAACACTATGAAAAACGCAAGGAGACATGTCCGGGCTGTAGGGTGGATGGTCAAACTGTTCCCACTTTAATTTTGTCATTTTCACGTGTGTGATCCACTTCAATTTGTTCAGTTCGAGACGAGTGGACGCTCGTTATCATAGACCAAAACCTATGCAAGAGCCCCGGTCTTCGTTCTTGATGAACTTGCGTGATCTTCAGAATGTATCACAGTACACATCTGAGTAATCGGTTCTTCTATGCTCGAGAAATCCTGTTAATGAGTCAGAGTTAATGATTCTTCTGTGCTCGCGAAATTCAACAAAATACGTCAAATGTGTGATGCTGTTTATAAGCGCCTCTGCTTTCTCCAGCGCATGCTCCGATCTACGCCGGAGTCTTCAATCGCATCCCTAGATATCTCGCTACGTTCTCCCTTGGCGGCATAGGCAAATATATTAACGGTTACATTGTAACGATGTTTCGTATCTTTTCATTTGAACACCCCTTGTATTAACTATTCGCGTGAATCAAACATTTTTATCGAATCTATTATATGATCTTTGAATACTTTTTTTGGGTGTTGGAAGGAGGAGGATTACACCCTCATATATGGTCAATAGTATCTTAAAAGCAGGTTTCCGATTTAGAGGCAGTTTTTTCCAACCGATTGGAATAATAATTTGATACAAAATTACACTTTAAATCCCAAAATCCCATGCCTAAATTTATATATTTTTGAATTACCATGTTTACATGTTTTTGAAAACACAGACCAACAAGCGGTCTCAGGAGTATCTCTCAACGGTCTCATACTAACAAGCTGTAGTTGTTACCTTTACACTGTAGATGTTAAATACGTGAACCAAATTTTATCAATCTAGGTCGCTTCGTTTTGTGGTTATTTTATTAACTAATATTTGAATAACTGGACAGACCGACTTACTCTGAACTTTAATGGAATTACTTAAAATTTGATAGAAACCTACAAATTTTGTATAAAAATCATATGCCAAATTTCGTCCTAATTCAACCTAACCTAATTCAAAGCGTTTCTGCATTATCTTTGTCATAGATGAACCGAAATAGGTCATTTACAAAAATGATTTTCGAATTCAGAGATGTGTTCGAGAAGATTCGTCAAAATCTAGCATCTTTAATCCCTGATTACATAATAATAGTCATAAACACTGTTGTTTATATTTTATATAATTCCTTTAATATATGGAAAGATTGCTATGTTCCTAATAGTCGTAACTAATGAATAATGTTAATATGTGTGTTATAATTAACGCTAAAAGCAAATGCAAAGAAATTAGATTGTTATTAAGAAATAAGATTGTTTGTTAGAAAATGTAATTTTTAATAGCCTAAAGTTCAGAATTTTCAATAATTTTTTGAAAACAGATTTTGCCGCCCTTTGAATCCTTATCACGTGATTTTATTTTTAAAAAATGTATAATATTTTGAATGAAGTTAAGCACTATTTCAGAATCCTCATTTTGAAATTATTCCCTCCACTCCCACCTCCGAAAAAAAAAAAAAAAAAAAAAAAAAAAAAAAACTGGAAGATTAAAAAAAAATTCTAGACGCTTTTTTCCATTTTTAATATCTTTCATTCTATTTCTGTATTATATTTTTCAATTAATAAAATTAGTTTACATTCTCCTTACATTTATTTATATATTTTGTTCAAATTTTCAGTCGTTAATAAAATACTTTTTATTCATCCTCTCAAATCCAAATACATTTTTTTAAACTTGTAGTAAATGACGAAGTGAATACAGTTTTTTTTAAATATTAATTCATTAATTAGATTCAATTCATTTTTAGTACTTTAAATAGAGTTTTAGTAGTTTGTAATGAAAATTCAAATCAACGAGCAATAGTTCAATCGGTAAAATGCAAAGATTTCAGTATTTTTCGCTTAAATGTGAAGAATGACAGTTCAGTTCTTACGAAAATCGATAATTTTTGGATACTTAATAATATTTTTAATAATTATTTAATAAAAAGTAACTAAAGTAGAATGCTTCTTTGTTGGCCTATGAACTACATTTTTTAAAAAAATTATATTACTTGTTAATTATAAAATTATTTTTATTAAACATAGGAATGAGAAAGGATTTTTTTTCTTTGACATATTGCTCAAAATATGGAATTTTGACCGAGCCATTATACACGCAAGCCGTCCTTCGGTCTGTTTGCAATAGAAAGCCGAATATTCATCTAGTTAAAATTACAATTAAGCACTTTTAGCTCAAGCCAAACCAAAATCCTAAACTTGTCTAAGCATTTTAACTATAGACAAGCTAAAGCTATAAACATAACGAAGCATTTTTTATTTCATAATGGGAAGTATGTTTAAATAAGCTTTTATCAACTGTTGAGCAACGTCTCACAAGATAAAAAAAAGCAAACAAATTTGCTTGAATTTTTTAACACAAAATAGTTATTTAATCATATTTTAAAAAGTCACCATCAGTTTTCAAATTTTTAAAAAAAAAAATAATTCAACGTTTCAAGGAATTTACAAAATAATAGCTGCTTAACAGATGGTGAAATGTTAATGAAAAATATTTATAACTTTTTTGTTTCATTCGCATACATTTCGAGCGTCTAACAATAAATTTTAAATGCACCTGGATAAAATTATCGATTATGCTAAAATAACTGCAATAGATTATTAAACCCTAGCCTATGTTGCAATTAAAACAGACTATTTGTAAACAATATGATGCCTGATAACAAATTAAAGTTCGATATTATTCCTTTTTTTGTTTTGTTTTATTTAAAAAATATATTAAAAACACTGCGGCGCTGTCATCTTTGAAACTGAGTCACCGGAAAGCTATTTTTTTTCATGACTTTGTGATTTAGATAAACACTGATAATGATAATTGTTTGAACTGATAAGCTCCGGAAAAAGTTACTTTTGATTTCTGCAAAATAAAGCGTTTGATAAAAAGAACTGTCACTCACTTTTAAAAGCATTAACGAATACAAGAAGAACAATGGCGGCAATGGTGGACACAACATTTGGGTGGTTTTCTGCATTGAAAAATCAGTCAGGAATTTCTATTCTGAAAGAGATTATCGTCTGCGTAGCGATTCTTTTAGTGGTGTTCTGGAAGCGGAAAAAGAACAGGAAACATCTGCCACCTGGACCGTTTAATCTACCTATCGTAGGACAATTGCCTTTTCTTGGAAAAGAACCATTTCGAGGACTCCATAAATTGACTAAAAAATATGGCAATGTGTTTGGGTAAGAAACAGACTGTTCATTTTTTTTTAATATTGAATTACAGAACGCATTTTTTCTGGGGAATTAATTTTTAAGTTTATTCAAGTAAGAATACATAAAATTATAAGTTTATTCAAATAAGAATACATAAAATTATAAGTTTATTCAAATAAGAATACATAAAATTATTTATTTATTTATGTATTGCACTATGAAATTTATTTATTTTTGTAATTTTTGCTTCAAATTATAATGTGACTGAACGATTTATAACCTAATGAAGACCAAACGAATATTATTTTGATCTTATTAAAGAATAGATGTGACCTAAAGATTATTATTTTATAAGTTTAGAAGCAGATTAGTTTGATGCACGTATAACGTAAATGTAAATTAAAATGCAATTTCTAATAGTGTAACTAAACGTTCTGATGAATTTTGTATTTGTTTGCGAAGTAAAATCGCGACTAAAAATGACTTACATTTCATATTTAATCAGCAATAAAAATATATAAAATAATTTCTATTTTATGAAAAAAAAGTTATCAAAGAATTGTTTTCATAAAAGTATTTTTACTGTGTGAAATAAAGAAATTAATGTTTGTTGAAAGCAGTTATGTAACAGGAAACCAAACTCAAAATACACAGTATGAGATATTCCAGTTTTCACAAATCTTACCAGAAATATTTCAAAATATTATTGCACTGTAAGTAGTTTATTATATTGTATAATTTTACAATAATTTAGATTATATTTCTATCTTGGATTATTGTTAGATTTCGCTATAAAAAATTATCAATATCTGTTAATGGCTGATTACAGATAGCATGATTGAGCTCAAATAATTTTTTTTGTTTCATAACCGAAAAAAACTATTTCAAAAACTAATGTCGGTTCAAAACAATATTTATTTGTCTCTAAAGTAAAATATAAGTATTAAGACATCGTCACCATTCGATGAAGATCAATAATTCTAATTAGATTTTTTAAATTATTATTCTAATCCTTTTATTTTTATACACTTGATGAATTTTTATATGCAAAAAGATTTCAAATAGTTTGAATTATTACCTTTTATAAATCAATTTTCTGAAGAATAAATTATGAACAGTTCGTATGAAAAACCAACAACTAGAAATGTACTGATTCTTTCATATTTATTATTCAGAAATTGGAGATAATATTGTGTATTTGTCTTTCTGGACTAAAACTTTTGCCGTAATTACTTTAAATAATTCTTTCAGAAGAAATTGTTCAAGTAAGAATCAAAGAATAATTCAAAAGAAGAACGTTTAACTTATACATATAATTCTAATTTTTAAGCCATTGAATACTAAATGTTTCTAATATAATTAACAAATTGCTTCTATCAAATTGAATAAAATCTGCAATTTATTGAATTTTTTTTTTGATCTAAGGAATTTAATTGTACTGGTTTTTAGCTTTTTTGAGTTGAATATTTTTAATTTATCATCAAATATATTTGGATAATTTTCTTTGCATAACTTGGATAAATGCCAATTTAAACTATAAAATAATAATTTTTTAGTTCAAGAGATTCAAAAGAGACTTTTTCCCATCTCCTTTGTATCTTTTAGTGTTCTTTAGAAAAAAAAAATGTTTTTCTCACAATATCATTTGAAACAAGGGAAATTCCTCACTTCCGTCATTACAATCTGCCAAGGTATCAAGATTAGGATATCACCATTTTGACTGATGTGAAACTGCTTCAAATGCCGTCTCCAAAAAAATTCTCCACTCAACACTTTTATTAATAATTTTTTTAATTTGAAAATAATTTGAAAGTTCATGCTGTTTAGATACGTCATCATTGGCCCCCAACCCTCTAATCTTTTGGGGAAAATAGAGATTAGATAGATCTTCATTTCAAGAATTAATTTTGCATCATTGTGCAATAACTAAATAATCGGAAAGCTTTAGGTTTATTGTGGAAGTGTATGATAAAATAGCATTCCCATTCCTTATTATTTGATTTAGTGGAGTTTTGTGGCGCAAAAACCATTCTTGATTACGATGCGCCAAATATACGGTATGGATTAAAATCTTGTTTTATAAACTCATAGAAAATCTTATCACTTGACATGACTTGTCAATGTTTTTTGTATACGATAAAAAAACAGTAAGAAAAACTTAAAATTTTACTATTTTTAATTAGATCAAATGGCAAAAACTGATCCTTTTTAAGAAAGTAGAAATTTATGGATGATTAATTTTGTGAAGGATGCCTTTTAAAATGATAGAGGAAGACTTAAAATAACTGATAAGTTGGGAAATAAATTGTGGGCGATCAATTAGAATGTTTTGAACTGAAAATTGGCATTGGTATTCTGTACACTGAGGGGTAGGTTCTTCCAGCATCAAATGCCTGTGCGTGAGTCTAGTGTTACATGTTCTTAATCGAGTAAGAGTTGTACTATGCTTTCTATTACGTAAGTTTGGCCAATGCTCAATAATGTGTTTAATTGAATGAAGCTTATTTGTATTCTTCAAATCCCATTCACTTCGCCATTTTGAGTAAAGGATGGCTTTAACATTTTTTTTTTTTTTTTTTTTTTTTTTTAATCATTGAAAGGGACAGGACAATTTAAAATAGTAGTGGCAGATTTTGCCAAATTTTCAGCAAGTTCATTACCAGTTATCTCGTCATGAGAGAGAACCCTGATGTGATGTGATAAGGTTGGTTGGTTAACTTAATTTTAATGGTACAAAAGCCAAAAGTAGGCTATACTACGCCAATCATATGGTTTGAAATGGTACCAATCAAGAAGTTAAAATATTTATGGTATACTAAAAGATCAAGTCGGTAAAACAGCAGCAATCAAAACGAGTGATCAATCAGGTAAAACCAGTCCATTGTTGAAGAACAGCTATATAAAATGATAAAAACCAATAGTCTTTAAAAAGTTAAAAATATACTGGTAGGAAGGTTCTCCCTCTAATTCTCGCAAGTTAAGTGAAGTTGGGTTAAAATATGTCATGCGATGAAGAATATGTGAAACAGTAAAATCAACATTACATGAAGGGCATCTAGGTGCTCTCTCACCAAATAATAGATGTTTATGAGTAAAACGGGTACGGCCTATGCGAAGACGAGTCCGTTTCACATCGATATTTCTTATGGAAGCAATGGGCCACGAATGAATATGCTGTTTAGAGAAATGTAACTTATTATGAGTCTCCAGATCCTAAGATTCCTACCAAAGTGAATGGATGTAATAAGTGATTCTAAGTTTCGTATCTCGATATGGAATTGATGTCTGCCATACACTAGAAGCTGCTTTGGCCGCGCAATCAGCGTCTTCATTGCCTAAAATTCCAACGTGACAAGGAACCCAGCAAAATGAAACTAAAACCCCTTTGGCCAGTAATGTTTTCATGCAACATAAAATATCTACTGCCACTGGATGCATCCATTTGTCAGGGTGGGATAATGTCTCCAAAGCATTAATGCTATCTGTATGCAAAACAAATTTACGCCTAAAGGAGTTTTCAACTTTCTGAAGAGCACAAAAACCTGCTACAAGCTCTGCAGTCAACACTGAGCAAGAATTGGGCAAACGGTAGCTGTAGATTTTTTTGTGAAAATTTAATTCCGCAGCCAACCCTTATATGATAAGATATAGTTCAGAAAAACTAGTTACCATCCCTAAATCAATGCCAGTAATATGGTGCTGAACAGTTGGTCACCAGAGGCGACCAGTTTTGTAATAAAAATGCACAGTAAAGACTTTCTAGATGTTACTGTCTCAGGTTCAAATGTCTTGATCTTTGAATAATTTTTTCTTCTTAATTTTTCAGACTATATCTGGGAAGAAACTATAGCGTCATTCTCGGAGATTACAAGGCGGTAAAGGAGGCATTTAGTAAATCGACAACAACTGACCGTCCGGAAATTGCCTTCGATTATGTACCAGACGGAGTAGGTGAGTTTTACATACACTTAGAATCTAAATGTTTCTCAATCAATTTTTATGACGTTTTATGATTCAATATCTTCATTCACAGTGTCCTCAGTCATTATCTGCTGTCAACTACTCTTGAACACGGATTTCGCAAACTTTGAACAATGCAACTCACTTTTCAGAAATAGAATCTATAGCAATTTACTTCACTTAAGGAGCATTAAATTGAATTTTTTAAATGGATAGCACATTAGAAAAATATTTATGGACCCAAAAAGAAAAATAATAATAAATGTTGAAATAATAATTATACAATGATACTGTAAAAATTAAATATAATAAAGGTTTACATATATGAGAACCAGTCTTTAATGCGAATACAAACTGAATTGACAGTTTATTGCAAAAAGAAATTTATATTTAGGTATAGGCTTGGTCTGAGAATTGCATATAAAAAAATTAATCTTAAATTTATTATCGTATGAGACCAAAAGTCGAAGCTATACATGCATAGTGTGCAAAATGCCGATATTTTATGTCATCTGCATGTTGAAAAGGCATTCCTTTTGTTTCTTCATTTCTTGTCATTTCACACGAGTCGTTTGTGTTTTGAATTGTGCTATGTTTGCCTCGTGATAAGTGTGGTGTGAACTTATATAAAATGTATAAGTGCTACAAAAAATATTTTTTAAGAGATCAAAATTTTTGAAAGAAAAAAAAATTATCCATAAGGAGCATAATTTTATTTCAAAGTTACATATGAAATCCATTGCATTTCATGTCATAATGATATTAATATCTAATAATTACGCCACTGATTTGCAAATAATTTATTATTCTAATTCATTGAACAATAAACGCATTTGTTTCCAATATTCAAATTCATCAAACAATAAAAAGATTAGTTTTTAATATTCGAATTCATCAAACAGTAAAAAGATTTGTTTTTAATATTCAAACTCATTCAACAATAAAAAGATTTATTACCAATGTTAAAATTCATTGAACAGCAAAAACATTCGTTTTCAAAGCTCAAATTTGTAGAACAATAAAAGCGTATCCTGATTGTCATTCATTTTCAGGTTTTTCTGGAGTGAATGGTCAGGAATGGGTCGAACAACGACAGTATTGTGTTAAAGCGATGAGACAACTTGGTGTCGGAAGAGATAGTTGGGAAACACATGTCCAGGTCACATTTTTGCTTATCTTTTAAATTGCTGTGATTTTATTGAAGTGCAAGAATAGAACAATTGTCACCAAAGTCTTTTCATTTCTTAAAAAAAGAAATATGACCTTAGTTTCTCTTATATATAAATATTGCAATAACAACAAATTATAGAGAACGACAAATATTTATTTCCATGTGATGAATTTTAGAGGTTTTCTGCTTCTTCTGCAATTTTATATACTGTAGTGAAGAATTAATTTTTTAAAAAATAACTTTCCACCTTTGACGACCAATTTTTCATCCTTAATATTAATAGCATTAATTTAGCAATGACAATAAATATTGATGAGCGACATCTTATCCACTAAATGAAATTACTATTTTAAGTTTCGCAATAAACTATGAGCTTTATGATAAATTTGCTATGCTCTCTATACTGTATTTCAACACATGTAATTAAATAAAGGCCGTACAGCCTCTAGGTTCTCTTCGTTTCGGCAAGCTGGAAAGCTAAGATAGGTTCCTTAGCATAAATATTTCTGGTAGCATAAATATTTGGTATTGATAAACAGTCAAAATTAGGGCTTGAAAATCAGTTTACAGACCGTAACTTTTAATATATTGCAGTTATCGAGACACTTAAAACACAAAGTTCTTCTTAATGAAGCACTAATTTAGTTAATTGGATTTATTTTTCTATTTTCAATATTAAGAGAAATGAAAATTTTAACTCCAAAACTATTTCCACCCCATTTGAGCTAGATAGATCAACGAACGATTTACGAAGTCGGCAAGGATTTTCCCATTTCTAACAAAATATTCACGTCTCTCTCTCTCTCTCTCTCTCTCTCTCTCTCTCTCTCTCTCTCTCTCTCTCTCTCTCTGTGTGTGTGTGTGTGTGTGTGTGTCCCTCTTTGTCTCTCTCTGTGTGTGTGTGTGTGTCTCTCTGTGTCCCTCTTTGTCTCTCTCTCTCTCTCTCTCTCTCTCTCTCTCTCTCTCTCTGTGTCCCTCTTTGTCTCTCTGTGTGTGTGTGTCCCTCCTTGTCTCTCTCTCTCTGTGTGTGTGTCTCTCTCTGTATCTCTCTGTGTGTGTGTCT
>JAPMOQ010019781.1:652336-666560 GCA_026543055.1 Argiope trifasciata | reverse complement strand
AAAAAAAAATGGATGATGGGATACTCGAAAAAAAATGGATGGGAATTTTTTTTCTTTTTCAAGAAGTCATGATGAAGGAAAGGTTTAAGGAACTTTTATACAGAGAATGATTAAAAAAGAGATTGATGTCGTAAAATCAGATAGAGTGTCAAATATACAGAATGCTTCAAAAATCACGAATCAAATTTTAAGAGTATACCAAGAGTTAAAAACGGTTAAAAAAATAAATAGAATATGGAGCTGGAAAATAAATGAGGACACTTTCTTAATAAATTCAGTAAAAGAAACGATATGAACGCCAATTTAATGAAATAAAAATTGGCAGAACAACTAATTAGCAAGAATAATCACACGTGGAATGTAAATTGCTTTCGACTGCTAAGCCCTTAGAATATTAATTTTAGTTCTCCAAAAGTTTCTTGATGCTGTATGGTTTCCCAAAAATGTATTGATGCTATTATCCAAAAGTTTCTTGGTGTAAAATTTGTTCTTTTCACTAATCTTATCTGTCGTCTTCGGCATGACTTGTTGTTCGTGCAATTGGATTGTTGTGCATTTATTCCGAATATTTATTTTTTACGTAATTCGATGAAAAAAGAGTGCATTGACTCCCCACTTTTTTCGTTTCTGACTCCGAAGCAAAAATAACTTGTTTCTGTATGCTTGACCTTTATGTTCCCTTCTGGGAAAACGCCTTTGAAACACCCTGTATAATTTCAAGGTCTTTACTTCGACTTTTAGTTTTTGCGTGTACCGTTTTAAACTTAAAATTAGGCATCTAAACTCAACTTGTCATCGTTATTATGGGGGACGATGCTTAAAAAAAAAAAGAACAAATTTTTCTATGGAATGAAGGCAATTGTTGGATTATGTTTTTAGCGTGAGTGATTGAACGCATAAATCCATTGCTGTGAAAGGCAGTTTTTGCAATTAAAACCTTGTAATTAGTTATCTTTTAGGATATGTATAAATTTATGCAGTCCTCATTGTGATAAAAGAATTTTGTATAATTTTCTATTAAAATAAAATATCATATAAAATACTTGTATGAAATTCCAATTCACTTTTTAATGATTTTGTAAGAATCGCATACAAAAATGTACTCCCTTATCCAAAAAGATAAACAAATAGATTATGTTTTAATAACATGAGTAACGTAATAATTCTGCACGTGTGACTCTCCAAACTAGGGAAACGCAGGGATCTTTTTAGAAAACTATTTGTTTAAGTCAGCAACTTTTATCAATCCCTCTCACCAGACTAAACATTTTTACAAAGCATTTCTTGAATTAATTAAGTAGAAAAATGGAATCGGATCAGGAAATAAGAGAATAGTTTTAGAATGAAGTTACTATGGATTAAATTAAGATCAAAGTTTAGAAATTAATTTGGATTTAAATTAAATGTTAAAATATTTTTATATACATATCCCTTTTTTTAAATCCTTGCATGAGGGTGATCCATGAAAAAGTCTTCAGGCCAGGTTCTTTTTCTATTTGTTGCAATTTTGATTCTATTGTATTCCTTTTTGCTTCGCTTATATTGCTAATTTATACATATTAGACGTATTCAAAAGATAAAACGTCGTGTCACCAAAAATCCATTTACAGAAGACAAAAAAATACAAATGAGAGAGAGAGAAATAAGCTTTAAACAAAAATTTTAACTATACACAAAAATAGGCTATATAGTCATCAAACAAATTATCTCAGTAAGACTTAAGATTAATGTATTGTTTCTCGCCAAATATGTCAAAACTGTGCCAAACATTAGCCAGAACTCCACCATTCTGGATGAATACGAAAAATGATAATAAAAAGTTTTTAGAGTCACAGCAAAAAAAAAAAAAAAATGGTCACGATTACATTTGGCGAACAATCGCCCAATATATTTTACCTTTAGCCATCGTACATTAATCTAAAGTCTAGCTGTAATAGTTATGACTTTCTTACGAAAATAAATATTCATATCTTCCAAAATTAATATCTATATAACAAAGGGAAAAAAAAGAGGGATAGGGTCGTGGTGGTCTGGTGGTAAGATCTCGGTTTCAGAACCAGAAGGTTGCAGGTTCGAGGTCCGATTCCATCGAAAAACCACCATGTAAGCGGGTCTGGTGCACGTTAAATTCGTCGGGGCCGAACGTCCTGCCACTGGAGTAGTGTGGAAGTTTGGAGAGGGGGAACCAACTCAGGTGTCCTCCTTGTCATCTAACCACGGTTCAAAATTACGAGTCCGTCCCCAAATGGCCCTAGTGTTGCCTCTAAACGGTGCGTTAATATAACTAACCTAAATTTCAAAACAAAGAAAAAAGGGGCTCGTATTGTTTCAAAAATCACCTTTATGAGTCATAAAAAATTTCTGTCGATTTCATTTCCCTAGTATACTTTTCCAATTTTTTTATTTTTTAAATTACATGAGATACTCCATCTGAAATAATGTTTTTCAAAGCTATAACGATATGCAATCTCATCCATCAAAACCTTCAATCTCGTATTTTTACCAATCATTAACTCTGTAATAAAATTTTCATCTCTGCTTTCATTTCGTTATATATAAACAATTTTATTTACTTTAAGCTTATTCCTATTTTTAACCGTCTGAAATTGAAAGATAAAATTATTTCTTTTTTAATAAAAAAAAAATGCATTACATATTAAGCATTTAACAGCTAAAATTTCAATAATTTGGCCAACAAACTGGTTGCTATAGGTGGATAGTTTTTCTTACAAATCTATATATTTAATATTAAGATTATATACCAAAGCTCATCGTCCTATTCAATTCATTTTTGAGTTATAATGCTTACATATTATTAATCATAAATTTGAATATATTTTGGGAGGTTTGGGGGAGGTTTGAAACCTGAAAGCAGGTCAAAATCCCGAAGTCGTATTTTTCTGAAGAATGTCAGTTTTTGATGATTATAGTACATACTTTGATGATCATGATAAAATTCTTTGTAAACCAAAAATAAAAAATAAGACCAAACGTACTATAGATACAGAACATTTGTATTTGAAATTTTAATAACAGGATATAAATTTTTAATATCGGATTTTTGTTACGCACGTTGAATCAATAAAATTCGGCAGCTTCGAGAGAAACTGCGCAAAATTAAGATATCCGACTACGTTAAAAACACTGGTTGTTGACCGCATTGGCGGATTAGTATTTCTTGTAGTTCAGACTTTTCTCTTTCCAAAACAATTTATCTTTTCTAGGAAAAGGAAGTCCCGACTCATCATTCAGGGTCACATACTTTTCAAACAAAAAATTGTCATCAGTTTTCACAAAACTTTAATTTTCATAACAATTCACCACCGTTAATGTATTTCAAAAACTAATAAAGAATTTACATAAAAATTTTAGCATGTTTTAAATAATATCGGCAATGAAATGAAACAAAAATTTTAATGTTGGTAAAATACTTTTTCATTTTTAGGTGTTTTTAGAAAAATTAAGTTCGGAATTTATGGAAAAAAAATTCACATATACGTATATTTTTACCGATAACTTCTTCTTCTCTACATTTTTCTTAGATTTTGGTTCATTTCATTCATTATTATATTCTATAACTTCTGTACAAAGAAAAAAAGGTTTATTGCATTACGATTTTGTGTAGAGTGTGAACCATTTTGGTTAAATTTCATCAAAATTTATTTCAAATTTTCCTATTCCTCAAAATATATTTTTCTTTCAAATAATATTTTTGTGTTTATAGTGTTTATAATTGACAATATATCTAAAAACCATAAATAGTTTTTTTAATCCATTTTTTCAATATTTTTCTTCGAACGGATACCTTACACAAATACACAATAATCATAAATATAATGGTGACCAACCAATTTTCATGGTAATCCAGTATCTTCAGGATGCCGAATTCTTCCTTCCTGCTTCCTATTTTATACCTCTCTGGAATTCTTTTCTCAGAAAGCCAGCAACGACTTTTGGTCTTCTGCAGTATGTTGCATAACGACGCTCTTAGAATGATGTTTCTCAGTTATTTACTGGATTTTTTTTTTCATTAAATTGTTGTATTTTAGGCTATTATTTGGAACATCTACAAAACTAAGCTTCTTTTTTTTTTCTTTCAAAAGCCTTTTTTTTTTTTTGGTGGAAATATTTAGAAACGAATTACAAATTAATTACTTACACATGAACTGGTGATTTAAAAAAAAATTTAACAGATCGTGAATACTATTCTTTAATGTTATTAACATGTTACTCGATTAATCTGCAATATTCATTTTGACATTTTATCTATCATCACATCTATTTTTGAACTTATACTCAGCTTTACTTTGGCGAAATCGGATCCAAGATGGCGCCACATGAATTGACAGCATATGAGCAGATAGAAAACAGGCTCTAATAATTAGATATAAAAAAATATTTTTAAATGTAAAATCTCTGGGTTTTTTTCTTTCAGAAAAGACAAAAATATTAAATACAAATATATATATAAAATAAATAAAGCTAAAAGCCTGGCTCGAACCGAGACCCACAATATGCACGTCACATATTGTTCTGACCTTTATATTGCACCTACCACACTTCGCAGATTAAGTTGAATATATTAATTGTCATAGTTATGAAAAAAAATTATGCTTGCGCATATACCTATGCATGTAAAATCGCGCTTTTCAATAAAGTCGTCTATTTAAATAAACTTAAACAAAAAAATTTTAATATAAATTTTGAAAATTTTGATCAAAATACACACATAAGAATTACTTATTTAAAGATATAAGATGAATTATAAAACAATTACTTTACACGAAGGAAAAGTGGAAACTCTCTGAACAATTCATCTGGCTCAGTTGGGAAAAAAAATAGATGTTTATATCAAAGTTCATCAGCATTCTTTTACAAAATGCTGTTCTTTAAAACTTTAATATATTTTTTGATGTTTGAACGAAAGCTACAAGGAAATACCTTGTGAAAAACAGGCTATTACCCGCGACTTCATTCGTGGGGCAATTTTGATGTATATGTACGAGAACTGATTGTCTGATCAGCCGTCGGAAGTGGCTGTCTGAAATCGACAACGAGCCAAACAACAATGCAGTCCATCACAGCTTGGTTGCCTCGGATGTCCTACAGGCTGTGGTTTAACGCCTATGCACTCTCTCGTCCCATACTATTAACTTGCACTGGTACAAAAGGATTCCCCGGCAGCTGTTTCTGGTGACGTTGCATATTGAGGTATCTTCGCTTGTAAGGTTAAGCGGCAATTTGAAAACGGAATGTGCAATCCGGCCTCCATTAAGCAAAGTTCCAGCAATTCCAGCTAAACCTACAGCCATAGCTATATTGCGACCCTTGCGGAGTGGGGCTAGTAAAGGCCTTATCACACGGCAAGATATCTTCAGCACTTTCCGTCAGCAAACGACAGTGAAAGTGACGTCACTTCAAAGTTTCACGTGATTGGTTGAATTTCGTTTGCGGATAATATTTCCAACAACATT
Source organism: Argiope trifasciata (assembly GCA_026543055.1). Lineage (NCBI taxonomy): Eukaryota > Metazoa > Arthropoda > Arachnida > Araneae > Araneidae > Argiope > Argiope trifasciata. The sequence continues at coordinate 661,086 of JAPMOQ010019781.1, read as the reverse complement.
TTCGAGCTGGTTAGAAAATGTTGTCTATTATGAAACTTGCTTACCGGTTTTTGAGGATAGAAACGGAAAAGTTCTGACGAAATTTCACCGTGTGATAAGACCTTAATAGATTCAGTACAAACGTCGTGTCCTTAACCCTCTCATACGTCAAGAAAGAATAATCCCTCCTTTCCATTATTTACACGGTTCAGAATCATTTCGTAGACTTGACGCTGCTGGGAAGTAATCGTAATGTAATTTTGTTGACCGGCGCTTCCAAAACAGAAGTGTCGTAGTTTAGCTCCTTCATAACTTCGCTTGTAATACCACCAGTGGGGATAGGCTGAAATCAGTGAGAATCATTTTATCCTCAATCTCTATCTACCAAAGCTCTGTTAATGATGAGATCATTGTGAGTGCCATATCTTCTGATAAAGTGTCCTTGTATTTATCCCACAGCTGGAAGGGATTTGATAGTCCGCAAGTGATTACTAAAATTGCAAACAGATCTTTCATAATAAGAGCTTTATTAATCCTCTTCGAAAAATTAGATTTGCGTTTTCTGGGCATTTCAGAAAACTATCAAATAATGACAAATAAAAAAAACTAACCTAAAAACGATACATTTAAAAGTATAAACATGTACGTAAAATATATAACTAACATAAATACAATTTAATAACAAAAGCACAGAACTAAACTAAAAACAATTTATTTACATTGTATACCCGAAATAAAACAAAACAGCTAATCAAGTTCCGTGTTTCTTTAAAATCATGTCAAGTCTATTTTATTTATCTTTCGAGATTGAGATAGCTACAACAATATAATACATATAATTTTCAAACTTTCAATTTAAATGAAAACAGAGTTGTCAACAATCATACGCGACGTTTCAATGTCAGTTGGGGTAACGCAATGCAGATGAGAAATTTTTTTATTTCCTTTATTCTGTTTTTTTTTATATTATTTTATTTTAAAAGTATTTCAAAATGAATCCGAAAGATCGATTTATTAACAACATTTGATTTTTAATTTATCAAACACTAAAGGCCTTATCACAAGGTGAAATTTCGACAGCAATTTACGTTTCTACACTCAAAAACCTGTCAAGCAAGTTTCATAATCGAAAACTTCTAACCAGCTGGAAAATGCTGTCCAAAATATTGTTCGCAAACGAAATTCCACCAATCATGTGAAACTTGGAAGCGACGTCCCTTTCGTTGTCGTTTGCTGACTGAAAGTGCCGACGATATTTAGCCGTGGGATAAGGCCTTAAGAAAATAAATAAAATCGTTTGAAACAATCAGCCGAAATCATTCTAAGTCCAGCCTCATTACTGATGGGGAAAAAAAAAAAAGAAAACTGGAGCCTTATTCATCTTTGGCAGGATTTCGCCTCACCTTTTTTGGCACGAAAGTTAGTTTTTAATTAATAAAAAATTTATCACTCAATTGATCGGAATAAATAGTAATCTATGTGTTGTGTATGCCGATGATGGCTCTACACTTGATGATGAGAAATGAATTATAAATTTGCAGTGTAACTAATTGAAATAAACAAAGGAATTGCGATGTAACTAAAATGATGAAACGATGTTTCTATACTATGCAGTTTATTGCTATGAGAAGGGACATGGAGTCACCCCTCTACCAACGGTAAGGACACAAGGAATCGATTTGGGGCGCCATCTCCTGTCGGCAAGAATTTGGAAGCATGACGACCTCGTTTGTTCTGGAGTGAAACAGCTGGAAAGCATCACGTCCAAGTTCAAATCTCGTTCTGCGGGTCATGAGCCGAGAAGTTACAAAAAAGGAGCAACCCTAGAATGAGTGTCCGCCAACTTGGCGCATTGGTAGCAAAGTACTGAACACTATGTTCTATTCAAGATTATAATCTATCTTAGTGCTAAATTTCATCCAATTCCTTTTTGGCGAACATACATCAATCCATCCATCCATCCAAACATTTACATTTATAATATTAGTATAGATTAATGATAGCAAACTTTATTAAATTGTCTTCCTTCGTCGCTTATGAATATCACCTATGGGAAGTGAAGAAAATTTAAAACATCACCATATGGCCTTTAAACTAAAATTGCAATCTTTTTTTTAAATTTATTTTTATTGAAATTTTGATCAAACTGATAGCAGGAGATCCATGGTTTCATCTTTTAGTTTTCATGTGAATAAGATATAAACGCGAATACGACAGATATTTAGAAATTACTTTTATTATTAATTTTTACTTTCTAGTAGTGTTCTATAGTTCTTATAAGTAGTGTAGAGAAAGGTATAGTTACCATCATTCAAGATTTCAACGAATCTCCGCATTTTAGACACCCCTGAGTTTGGAAAATGTCTGCCTGTCTGTGACAAAGATAATTCATAAACGCTCCGAGATGGATGGTTGAAATTTGGTATGCGATCAATACGCCAATAACTATCAAGTTTTGAGTAAGACCTATTCAGAGGAGGTCCGACTGTCCAGCTTTTCGAATATAAATTAACACGACAATTTCAAATCGAAGAGAACTAAATAAGGTACTTTTCCTTTATACTGGCGCAAATCTCGCCAAGCAGACTTTTTGGCGACAGCACACTGTTGCAATTTTGGTGAGGGCGATAAAATGGCTGCAACTTTCTTTAAAAATAAAGCGGTAAAAGGTTACCGATGGCGATATTCCGTTTGGCGTTGGTTGCATCATTATTGGCGACTTTTCGCCTGCGCCGGTATAATGGAAAAGTACACTAAATAAATAAAACAGGACACACAATCTATTGTATAGAAACCTATCAAATCTCGAACCAAATCCAATAAAGGACTGATATTTGTCCGTCTGTACTTTCCGAAACATGTGGGCGCGTTATCTCAAAAGTGCAATGACTTAAATATATGAGATTTGATACGGAGTTTTGTGACTAACAAGCGGTTCATAAAAACTCGTTTAAAACCTAAATTCGCTTTTCGGGCACTATTAACACATGCCAGAGATTATTAGCCAAAGAACGTATCAAGGATGACACAACAGATTCTGAAAAAATGCGAAATTCAAACCAGATTAAAACATTTATTGTTTCAGGTGAATTTATTTCTAATTTTTATTATATTTCCAAAACTGTAAAATGATTTAATTTTATAGTATGTTGAATATTATAACAGAAAATATTTTCTGATTTATGATGCCTTAATTTTTATAACATGTTGAGCCATTCCTCATAAAATGAATAGTATAATGCAGAAAAATATATTTGTAATATACATGTAATGTATTTTTTATATGATTTTTTAAATTTTAGATTCATTCAAGAGGAAAAGACAGGTTTAAAAACTTCCATGTTAACTATTATAATCAAGCATTTTTTTACAAATATTTATTTTGCAATAGATATGACAACTTAAAAATTATTTCTGAATATTATTAGCAATAATTAATAGCATTTGAATACTTAGAAATAAAAATGTCATGATTTAAATTAGATATAGAAACATTACATTAAACATTTGAAAACTTTCTAATACTTAAAATTGTCAGTATATTGAAAATATTTATCTCATTCCTTCCCCTGTATGCATAAACATTGACCCTCTTCATGCTTTTCTGCTTCTATATATAAAACAAGTTTCTTTTGCTTAAATGCTAAAGATGGCATGTTAATAAATTATTTGCTAGTTCATAATTAAAACTTGACTGTATTTGCAAATGACATGAGGTTAATGTTAAAATGTTTGTGCTTGTGATAAAACATAAGTAGTCTTTATGTAAATTCTCTTATATGAAAACAGAAATTATATCATACCATTCAAAAAGGTGTAAAAAAAATATTTTAAAAAGCAATGATTTATTAATAAATGAAAACAATTCTTGATTAATTGCATTAATAAATTTTTGATTACCTTTTTCATATTTATTTTTTATAAAGTTAACTATCCATTCCATTGTTATTTATAATTTTTATTTGATAAGATACAATGCGGTAACTTACCAAATCAGTGTAATTAAGTGCTATAATGACATAAAATAATCCATTTAATTTGATATACAAAAATGGAATCATAAATTTACAAGTAACAATAAAGAAATAATTTATATTGTTAAAGTTTGATGCATGAAATCATAATTTTTATTATTTGTTCAGTCATTTAACATAAAGAATCGTAAATCATTTGCAGTAGATTACATTTCTATAACCTGTTTCAAACAATAATTTCCATGGAAATGTAAAATATATATAGAAATTTAATATTAAAGAAAGCAATGGTAAAATTTATGTGTCCATTTTGCAATAAAATATTCCAAAATATTTATCGTTTCTTAATGCATTAAATAACAGCATCTGTATTTAGAGAGAATGAGATGAGAAAAAAATAAGATCAAAAACAGACATGCCCAGATTAAGGAAAAAATTTAAATTTTTCTTAATATTCATATGTGCTACTTTTCAAAAATTGAATCAACCAAGAAAGCATTTCTGAATGATGAAATGAATTAATCAATATTCTAACTTAAATTCCAAACAGATATCTCTGAGCCATTCAGTCATAGTACCTTTAATCTGTTTATTGTGTAAATAAATCTTACAGGAGTTAAATTCATAGTGCCTTTAAATATAAGTGTGCCTGAAATCTTTCTCTGAATTGCATGTGGTTAGTGCTCTTTCATACTCCATGTGATAATTACAAATAATAAAAGTATATTTTCCTTTCAGCTTGCTGCAATGGAAGAAAACCAAGCTGATATATTTGAAAGAACAGTTTTAATTTCATTACAACAATGCAATGTATTATTAAAAGTTATAAAAAAATTATTTTTTTTAAGATTGTTAAAATTCAAAAAATAAATACATAAAACTATATTGGTGCAGTTAAAATGCAGCTTTGTATTTTATTTGAAATTATAAAATTTAAAAAATATTCATTCAATATGATGCTATTAAAAGGCATTTGTGTATTAACCTCATGCCAGACAGATATTAATTAAGAAAGAAAGAATTAGCTTTCAATCCTTAATACAAATAATCACTTGAATATAGTTATACATTAGTACATCAAAATGACAATATTTTGAATTTTAAAATGGCATAAAAATAATTTTGATCAATAATATTTGAAGAAGTAATCATTCAAAAATCCAAATATTTTTGTTAATAATTAATTATAATTCTAACTCAAATTTCAAGAGCATTTTTCCAAAAGACATATTCTCGCCAAGTATATTTGTACAAATTGATATCTGTAAATCCAATAATCTACATGTAGTTATAAATTGGCAATTCTTTTATTTGAAGTCTCAGACAACAATTTTATTTAAATAAGAATAATAATTAGAATAGAAGAATACTTTGACTTAGCTACCTAACAGAAATTGAAACTACACTGATAGTGTATATTATTGACATAAAATGCTAAGACAATATTTAAAAAATGTTCAAAATATATTTCAATATTTTCATTTGGATATTATGAAAGTTCTGAATTAAAATCTACAGAAAATATTATAAAGCTTCTTCCTCGGAAACATCATTAGATTCTAAAGTGTTATTTTGAGAAAATACTTTACAGTACTGTTTTAGTTTCTGTTTGGAATGTGTATCTATGTGCTTATTCAAACTGTCCTTTCGAGAAAATTCTTTGTTGCATACTTTACATTTATGTGACTTTGATTTTTCATGAACAGATTTATGACGTTTTAAATCATAATTCTTCCAAAATTCTTTGCCACATATCTCGCATGTAAAAATTTTCTTTTCAGAATTCAAAATCCTTTCAGAAATGTCTTTGTAATACTTATGAAGCTCTTCCTCTGAGTGCTTACGTAAATGTTCATTTAAAGTAAACTTTTGAGTAAATGCTTTATGGCATATTTCACATTTATGAGGCTTTTCGTTTCCATGTGTAAGTTTATGACGTTTTAAGCGGGAATTTTTTAAAAATTCTCTGCCACACATATCACATGCAAATATTTTTTTTTCAGCATTCAAAATCTTTTCAGAAATATCTTTGTAGTATGTATGAAGCTCCTCTTCAGTATGCTTACATAAATGCTCAGTTAAACTTAATTTTCGGGTAAATGCTTTCTGACATACTTCACACTTATAGGGTTTTTCCTTTGTGTGTATGCGTAAATGAGATCTTAAAGAAGATGCATCATAAAATGTTTTGTTACAAATTATACATTCATAAAGTTTTACTTTTTTATGTCTAAGCATATGCCTTTTTAAATTACATCTGTAAACAAATGTTTTACTGCATGTTTCACATTTATGAGGCTTTAAATTTGTATGTCTAGACATGTGAACTTTTAAACTACTTTTTTGAGAAAATGCTTTTCCACAAGTTTCACATATATAGGGTTTTTCTTTAGCATGAAGAAAGATGTGATCTTTTAAATTTGATATTTTTACAAACTGCTGGCCACACATTTCACATTTGAATGGTTTTATATTCGTATGAGTTATTAAATGACGTTTCAATTGGGATTTCAACGGAAATGTTGAACAACATACTTCACAAGTATATGTTTTAGGCATTGTATCTCCTATTTGACAAATATTGCGATGAGAAACGGCAGTCATCTACTCGCCATTTTATCTGTCAATTATTGGCTTTTATCAGAACAATCCAAAGACAAATGACACATTTTAATCACGGCTATAGTAAAACAACAAAGTCGTCAAATTATAATAAAATGAAGCGATAAAACAATTGCACAGAACTACTCGTCTTTTGCTGCTCTTAACATTAACAATGAAGGAATTCATCAGTATGTAGTCAGAGCAAATTTACGAATCTGTCGGACGCCGTATCTGCTTGCCTAGCAGGTTCGTATTATTTGGCGAGCTTCATAATCACATCTCTTCGCCATTAAGTTGTTTTGTTTGTGAATTCACAATCAGCAATGAATCGAATTCGTTCACCGTTCAGTTCAAGAACCTTTATTATAAATTAGTCCGCGATCAGTTCTGTTTTAAAACTTAAATGGAATCATCGCTTAAAATTACTTTTGAAATTTATAATATTTTATTGAATTATTTTTAATAAAATGGAATATAATTTATTGAATCATTATAAAATTTTCACCAGAATTATATTAACATTTTATTTAATATTGAATTCAATGCAATAATTTGAATGAAATGATGAACATTTTTGAACGGTTAGCTGTATTAATAACTCTAACAAAATAACTGTTGTTAACTGTAATCTAATATAACTGCTTTGATTCAAAACGTGGTTTGATTTTAGTTTCCGTTTTAGTTCTGAAAAAGAAACGCAATGAATGCGATAAAAAGCTCCTGTTGGCGCCAGATTGGCGAAATATTGTAAGGTTGGCGTTTTTAGCTAACCAGACTAGCAGTTGGCTTTTCGACTTGCTCTTTATCGGTTGCTTATTCGAAGGGCAATTAAAAATAAATGATTTAATTAATTGAAGTGTCGTTCTTTGAATTGAAAAATAAAACGTTATGAAGGTTGCAAGTAGCCAACAACAGCCCCCTTATTTCATCTCGAACTTTTACCTATATTTTACAGGTGTTTCGGGTTTTTAACCAACCAACGGGTGCGGTCGTCATACCAACATGAAAGGTCGCGCGTATTTCCCACATACGCTATAGTAAATTATAAATTTTCAAAAGCGTAACTATTAAAATTATACTGTAAATAGCTTAGGATTAATAACTATAATTACTTTAAACATTTTTTTACTTAAAAAGAAGCAGAAACAATATAAACATAGATTGCAATAACAATATAAAATGACCACAGGTTAACTGAATTAGTTTAAAAATTATATAAATGAAATTGTCAATATTTTGACAGAACAATTTGTTTATAAAATATAGAAGTGCAAAAATACAGAATTTATGCATAAAAAGGAAAAAGTAATTGAAAATTAAATACGAAAAGCAAGAAACTAGTTTCATTGTTATTTCATTGCAGCTTTGCAATTTCAGCATATATGTTTAGTGTGTTCCAAACATATAACGCTCCAAATATATAAATTTCTGTCAAATCTCATAACTGAACCTCGTGATTCTAGTTCACTTGTCTTTTTGGCAGGGTTTTTTCCCTGATGTTGCATCTTCCATTTCTTCCATACCTGGCTCGACTTTTCTCTTTAAAACCTTTAATTTTAGCTCACTTTTTAGTGATATGGGTACTTTTTTTCAACATTTTCCTTCTTAAGCGCATTTGCCAGCTGCCGCCAATCTAAAACAATATGGATTTATTTGTAAAATCATACAAAATCGGTTGTGACAAAAACTTACAAGAACGGTCACGCGTATCTCTAAAATACAAATATCTGATCGGCAGAGACCCATTAACGCCACAAACTTACAATGAAAACTGAAAATAGGTCAAAGGTAGGCTTACAAATAGCCAAGGACAGGCGTTCCCAGTTCCACCAGATCTAAAGAAATGAAACGAAATTCCTCTCTAGTGTATCTCTCACATACGCTCACCCGCTGGAAGGTTAAAGCTCAGTAAGCACAATTCACAGATGCTCTGGTAGCGCAATAGAGTATTGCTTTGTGATTATACAACATTAGGTACTTCAGATTACAAACTATTTACAGTAGCTTCGGTTCTCAACAAAGATGAATTGGTTTTAATTTGCATAATAAGCATATGCGCCCAGCGCAATAAAAAACATTTATTGTTACATGAAATATCAATTCCTATTATTTGCTTAGTAGAATGTATGTAATATAGAATCATAAAAATCGTTAGCAGCAAATTATATATATATATATATATATATATATATA